>PVIC010028212.1:0-23372 GCA_004025085.1 Thryonomys swinderianus
GCACTGTGGTATGTGGTATTGATGGCTGGCGGGCGTGAGTCACCACGCCCAGCATTCTATGTGGTTATCGGGATCGAACTCAGGACCCTGTGCTTGCAAGGCAGACGCCAGAACCACTGAGCTAAATCTCCGGCCCAGTTAAATTGTCTTTTATCTGCAGCCAAATACATTCCCAATACTTGCAATTATATATAATGCCTTATATATTTTAAGTTATAAATATTAATCCTTTTCTTTTATAAATGTATCATAAGAAGCAAATAAATCCAAATGATAATTTCCCTAAGAAGTCATTAATACCTAAATTAAAATGAAAGCCAATATGATGTGAACTGTTGGAAAAACTATACACATACCCCATGCCAATGCCACTGTAAATCAGTTCAGTCATTCTACAGTGAAATCCCCCAATACAAAGCCAAAATGTATTTTTAAAAATCTAACTTCATTCTGGTTGTTTTGTTTTAGAGAAGAAATATAAAAAAGAAATAGGTACTGAGGTGTTTGCTGTATAACTGTGTATAAATGTTTCCACAGCATTTCTGGAGGAAATCAAACAGAAGAGCTTCAGAAGAGGTAGCAACAAAATGGAAGACTTTTGCCATGTAAATGTCCAAAAGCGATACATAGAACCATCGAGACGAAATAACACAAGATAAAAATAAAAGAAATGAACATAGCACGCACATGATAAAGGTCAAACACGAACTTACAGTGATGTAAACTGAGCTAATGGTCACTCATTCCTTGGAGAAATTTCAGTTATCCTGCTAAAACTGCAACCCAGTAAACCACAGCCTTACCAAGAAATGGAATTAAAATCCTAACAGTATGCACCTCAGTGGCAAAAACATCTGGAAGCGAAGCCTCAAGCTATCACAGTAGCAATTTGAATACTTGCAATTCAAACTCGCAGGCATTTGAGAACTTGTGCCAAATGAATAAAACAATATCGGTGTTCTTTTCTTCCCCTGTCAGTTACAGGACGTACTCGGAGCTGAATCTTCCTGCAGTCCCAGTCAAGCATCGCACCATCCAGGCAGAGCTGGAATGCCAACATTCTCCTGCTGCCAATCACATTCATGTCACAGATTCTTCCTGCACATCTGGCAGCATTTTAACTGTTTATTCCATTTATGTACATGTTATTAGCCTCGGAGGTAACTGACATATATCTCAGCCTTCTAATCCTTACAAAAGTCACGTGTAAGAAGATCTCTGTCCCACACAATGATACAAAAGGGAAAGAATGACTTCCAAAGAGAAGGCTGGCACAGGCAAAAGCTCTGTGAAGTGCTGAGAAGCACCACAGGAGCAACACAATATACACAAACAGCACCTTTGTACCATTATCAGTACGTTTGCTTAGATGATCTATTCCATGATGTAACGATAAATGAACTTTGGGGTTTTTTATATAGCATCTTGCTGCATTGCCCAGGCTGACTTCCAACGCCTGGCTTCAAGCAATCCTCCCGCCTCAGCCCCCCCAAGCAGCTAGAACTACAGGTGTGTCCCAATACCCAGCTTCTCAAGCACTTTTTACATCTTCGTTTGGTATTAGCTTTTATCTTCTTAATTTTAGTCATCATGGAGAAGTCTTTTCTTCACATATGCTGTAAGTTCTGACCCCAGAGATCTAAGGGCAAGTGATAAGAAAGGGGTTGTTCCATCAACCCCAAGGGCATACAGCATTCCAGCAAAAACACGAAACGCCGCAAAGAGATGACAGGATTCCTGAAAGTCCGTGGAGCAGAGTCTGAATCAGCGAAGGCAGCAGCTGGAACTCACTGAGCGCTTGCCGTGCGCCTGCGGCCCTCTGTGCTACACACACTTCACTGCTCCTCAAATACTGCATTTCTACAGAACAAGGGCTGGAACCCGAGGAGGCTAAGTCACAGTCACACGTCTAGAACCTGACAAATCCCGAACCGAACCCTTGTGATCTGGCTCAAGTCCTGCTCTCAGTTCTACCGAATCTCACTCTACGGCCACGCACCACTCTGATGATGATAAGATGAAGGTGATGATGATAATTGCTAATAGCAGTACAAACAATGAGTGTCTATTGTGTATGTGTGATGAGACTGAGCTGAGCAATTTCATACACTACCTTATTTAATCTTCACGTTAAATCTGAGGTAGGTGCCAAAATATTCATTTCTGGAGTTAACTGACAAATAAAGAATCCGTTACTAGGTCACATTTTTTAAACATGAAATGATGAAGTTTGAGACCAGACTTTCACTCTTTCCAGGTTGAGGAGAATCACTCAGGCCTCACCGCATTTCTGAGCCTTCTATTTCTGGTAGGCAGATCGAAAGAAACAATGCATACTCACATCCACAGTGCTGGTGCTGTGCCTGACCTAACACATGGCTCATAAATGGCGGCTCTCATCATCCCTCCCCTAAAATGCACACACCTTTATATGGAAACGCCACACAGCATTGCATTTATTTACAGGTTGTACACTCACTTGTGTGTCTTTACTCTTCCAAATCATCAGCTCCATGAGCAGCGACATTATCTTTTTTGCTTCTGTGTCTCGATTGCCTACAGAACAATTTCTGGTCCACGACAGACACTCCGAATACATTACTCAGCTAGCCAACCCGTGGCCCGCTGACACTAACCTTCTTCATCACAGCATCATCGCTCTGCATTCTACTCTCAGCTTTCCTCCAAGCAAACAGTACCATTCACTGGGCAGCTATTAATGTCAGAGCAACAGGGAGGGCTTGCTAGAACAGACTGCTGAATGCAACATCTAGAATTTCTGATTCAATAGAAGCCAGGAAATGTTAATTTCAAACCAGTTCCAAGGTGACGCTACAGTATTGGGCAGTTTTAATCTCCACCAGAAGGAAGAGATAGGAGCTTGCCCACGGGGAAAAGAGCATTCTTAGTATAGGACATTCATTTCTACAGGGTCATTCACAAACACACATAGGTATTTCTTACGCGTACAATACGAATGGAAGTGTCATGAAAGAACAGCCCCTGTTCTCAAGAAACTGACATGTATTTAATACCAAGTGTGACCCTCGAGTTAAAGACTTAACGGGTAGAGCCACAAAATTACTCATACCCACAGAACACCAGTGTCACCCCCCGGAGCGGCTCTCCAGTAGGCTCCGCCTTCACTGCAGTCGGTCCACTGCTCTAGGCATTTGGGGCTGTTTTCCTTTGGAACTGCCTTCAGAGCGCCCAGCAGCTTTCCAAATGGTCCAGAGAGAGACAAAATTTGGTGCTTTCAAATTAGAACTGATTTTTGGACACAGCCGAATATGATGAATGAGTGATTTGGAACTAAGCCAAGATATGTTATAAAATAATGAGACAGTTTTTTAATTTGTGACCCATCAGTGGGTTCTACGAACAATTTCAAAGGACAACCATTAGAAGTGTTTATTTACATTACTGGCACCTGTGTTAGGATGTGCATTTAGGCCTTTAGGAATTATTTACACAGCAATGCTGATTTAAAGTTATTTATCCTAATAGTATTTTTTAAAACTACAGCACCCTAAAAACTCAATAATGAGGAAATTGTGGTATAAATTATGATGTTTAATTTCAATGGAATATTTTGCAGTCATTAAAGTGTTAAATATGCAGCGTAGAAAATAACACAAAATTTTGATACAATATAGAGAAAATGCCAAGTTATACATAAACTATGATAAACAATATGAAATTTTGTGCACCAAGAATAGAAGAAATTGGGGATAATAGAAATAATATTTAGATAACACAGGAAATAACAGAATGCTTTTTCTTTTGGACTTGACAGGAAAAATTATACAAACCATGGTTAAAGTCATAACAGATAACTTCAGCCCCTCAAAATTATATTTTGGAGAACATTTAATGCCATAAGAAAAACGTTTAAAACACTTTTTAAAATGTTTCACATATTTGTACACCACTTTGTAAATATTTAAATTTATATAGCAAAACACGGTGATAAAAAAATAGAAGTAAAAGTAAAAGTGGTTTTGTCTGGGTAGTAAGATCATGATTGGTTTTTTACTTTTCTATATTTTATAAATTTGTAAGAAGAGCAAGAATTACATTCATAATCAGAAAAATGTTAGAAGCATTTTAAGCTAAAATAACGTCAACATATATGATGCTTTAAATTTTTTAAAAAGCTGTTAAGTTCAACTGCTTTTTAAATCTCTCAGTCTGAAAGTAAATGTCAGCTCTAATATTATCTTATTTCCCTTTTGTCCTTTTCCTTGTTAAGCAATAGTATACTGATTAATAGTGATGAGTTAGAAGATTTTCAAAGGATTAGATTTGCTGCTGTGTTAAGGAATTATGGATATTCATACATTTATCTTGTATAGTTTTAATTCATAATGTGCTTAAGAAATTGATGAATTAAACTTTTCTTTCAAGTAGAAAGTACTTCTTAAGTAACACAGAAAAGCGAAGGAAGGTATAAGAAGCATTACTAAAGATTTAGCATTCATGTGAAATTCCACAATAGAGACTGAACTCTGGTCTTGCGCCACAGAGAAAACAGGTGATGATAGGCAACAAATCGCTCTAGGGCGTAAGAGAGGAGCGAAGGACGGCCTGGGCAGCTCAAATGTACTATTTAGTTGAGGTAAAATACTTTCATCTGGTACTTGCAAGTAAACAAATGTATTTTTAATTGAATTCTTTATTGGTACATTTTATATACAGTTCACAATCACACTCAACATTGGTGAATTTGTACCAGTACATGACACGAGTTAATTCTCATTTTTACCCATATCCCTACCCACCCCACAACCCTACCCCCTATATACATGTGTTTTCTTTTTTTTCAAATCATATTTATTCTTTCGCCTCATTACTTCCCCTACAACATTCCCTTTGAATATTTCCTATTTCCACAAAAATTATCATACATTCTAGACCAAATGTATCATTTAACAGCAAAGACAACATATAAGTAGAATATCAATAAAGAGAGATTTTATAAATATCTGGATAGTGTATTCTTAAAGCCTAGGCCTAAAGATTCAAGAATCAGTTGGCAATAATTCTAAAACCATCACTGATTAGAACACTTCTCAAACATAAACCCTCTAGTACTTGCTGTGGCTTCCAATTGCACCAGAACGTTTGGTAAGATTTAATCTATTTCACAAACACTATGGTGAGGCACAGGGTTAAATTTAGAATGTGAATTTTTAAAGGGAGAGGGACTCACCCGAAATAAATGGAAGGTGGCTCTAAAATTTTTAGTAATCAAATGGAGAGTACTATTTCTACATTTTGTGCTATAATTTTTCTGTGAGAAATTAATGCTTATAAATCTTGTCAAATTATACCAAAATACCACTAAATATCTAATTGAATTTCAGTAATCTTCTCCATTTACAGGTACTTCTGCTTTTAAATCACAAGACACATATAACTTTAAAAGTTTTGTTCCTAGTCACTTTCCAAGAAAACTATAATCTAATAGGTCTCATTTGATGAGGCATTTTCTAAGCTACCCTGTATAGCATAATAGCTTAAAACTGCAACAATTTATTGAGCTTGTCATGAGCTTTCTGCTTTTATTAATAATAAATCATTCACCAAATCTGTGGCTAAATACACCTACCAATAACCAGAATTTAAACATTTGGGTACCCGGAGGTTTTGGAAACCAAAAACTTATAGTCTCTTAAAAGAAGAAAAAAGGACTCATGAGGTACATTGACTCATTCTGGCCATTTTATTGTGCAGCTAGAAATGTTAAATCCATTTTTTAAACTGGCTTCGGTTCTCTGTGAGACAATGGATGCCACATCCATGAATAAATTAGATCTCATTTCTGCCTTCTAAGGGAAAAATTCACATTCTTTGCAAAAGCTTCAGATTTGCATCCAAACTAATACTCACACTCAGGGTCTCCTATATATACACACATATATGGTCTAAACCTCCAATTTATACCCTTATTCGAAGTTCCTAAAGTCATTTCCATTTCCCTGACATCTTTAGCTGGATTGGACCCCAAACCCAGACCATTCTCCCTCTCTTATTCCAAGGGTACTTCTTTTGTACTTTTCTATCTGCTACTGACCTGAAATCCTACAAACTAAGCTCTCATTCATTTATTCCTTTAATCCTGAATTGTTTAGGATTAAATGCTCACAGAATCTCAAAACTCCAGTGACTTCCCGAAGGTAATGTATTCCACTCTCTTCTAGGAGTAGAATGGAATTAAGTCTAGGGATAGTATGAAAATTCTTTTACCTAAATTGTCAGGCTACCTCTGCTTCATCCTTCCTACACACTAACAGTGCCAAAAGAAACTAGATGTAAATCAAGATGGCATCTAACTTAAGTAGGATAGAAACAGTAAGACAGAAGTAATGTGTTCTGTCAACTGTCTTTTAGGATAAGCTGCCAGAAAACACAAAACACTGCATGATACTTCTGAACAGAACTTAATCACAAAGATACACATAGCTGTAAGAAATTTGGGAAAACATAACTTCGTTTCCTGTTAAAAATCAGTTTTTATTACTGTGAAATGCAAGAAATAGACAGCTATTCCAGTGACTGACACCACATTCCATATCTAAATGGTCCTTTTACCTCTGCAGTGAAACTGGCATCACACTGTTTCTAGAATACAATTTCCAGTTCTAACCCCTAAGCATATCAACCTCTACTCAGTTACCCAGTGCTCCTCCAATGCTTATGAAATTAAATACATATATTCCTTAACTAGCTCCCAAAATTTAACCACAAACTACTTTTCTGATCTTTTTAAATATATTGTCCGAACTTAAGACAGCCTAATACTTACCATAGTAATTTCTATAATTTATTTAGTGCCAGAGGTTTATATAATGTCTGTTCTTTAAAATCAAAAACATACAAATGCAAAAATTAATATTATTGTGCTCTCTTTAAAGACATCAAAGATTCAGAAAGGATAACTAACCTTAATCTAGGCCAGTATCTGTAAGTAGAAGGGCTAGGGTTCAAAGACAAAATGTGTGGCTTTAAATACATGACTTCTTTGCATCAAGCAAACTCTCCTGCTGGAGATGTAGTTTAAGTGGCACCACGCCTACCTTGGGAGCACGAGGGCCAGAGTTCAATCTCCAGTACCACAAAAAATAAAATAAAATACCCCACCCACATACCAAGCTGTCCTTCACTGTATTGCTCTTGCCGATACTGCTATAACCTCTTTTCTATCCAGATCCTGTCATTTATTGATGTTCAAGCCATCTTACTATCTCCTTCATAAACACTTCTCTGATTTGTCTGCCTTCTCTCCCTGTATCCCCACCCCTGACAATCAAAAGCACTTTCCTCTTTGAATACCCACAGTGTTTCCTCTGCATTTGTGTAAAGCCTTAATCCGACCCTACCTCCCATCACAGCGCCCTCTAGGCCCGCCTGCCCTCTCCGTGGGATTCTCATTAGCAGGGAGTTAAACCTGTGTGATGGTCACACTCGGCTTGCTGGGAGAAGCACTGGCCGCCAGATACTCTAAGGAATCTCGAACTTTTGTTTAATGAACAAATCTGAATGTAAACATATCACATTTGCTTAAGAACAAGACCATCTGTTTTAGATGTATCTCCATATACCGTGGAGTGTGTTCTCTGCAAAAAGATTTAGCAAGGGAAGTGAGTGTGTACGGAATGTGTCACAGCCTAGTGACACCCTCATCATGTGTTTACATCTTTGGGGTCACCATGGACTCACTGAGAGCCAGAAGATCTTGAAAGTTTAGAAATCTAGACAACTTTCTTCAATCCTGGGTTCTTCTTCCCCTTTCCATTAATTGTGTCTTTTTAGTTCTGACCTCAGTCTTTTAATGTTTGCCCCTTTCTTCCCAATTTCCTGTTAGTTTCAGATAAAAGATTCTAAATTACTGTTTTCCCAACTAGAGTAATTTTTGTTCACTTTCTATTTCTTCCATTCTAAAATGCTTATGCTGGTTACAATTGCAATGTACCACAATATACATGATGCAGCACGAAAAAGAAGCTTTATTCATTTTTCTATCATGAACTCAAAGGCCCATGTCAAAAACATGGTAGGGCTTTAACAATTGCTTAATAACAAGTGAATAAATGATTCCAAAAGAAACATTGCATTGTTTCTGGCTTTTCTGGTGGCATAAAGATGAAAATACAAATTTTTAATTCAAAATAAAATAGCACTTACTACCAAGATGGTCATATTGAAAATCCATCTACTGTTTCACAGTATCCATTAGATATTCTAGAACTCATTAACATCTTCAGTTTCTCATATGTACAATGTACCAATAAAGATTAAAAAAAGAAAATCCATCTACTAGATTTGAAAATGAGCATTGCAGCTTCTAATTTCAATGCAACAGGAAATATATTAATGTCACTGAAAGCCATGCTACTGAAAAGGAGGAAGGAATAAGGAATTTTACTTAAGCATCTTAGGTTAAGTGTCTAGAGGCCTAAGAATTATCTCACATTCCACTTACCTGGCCATGAGCTTAACTCCTCCATGGAGTGAAAGGAGACCGAACATAACTTTCTCAGAAGATACACCCTAAGAACGGGGAGCTCTCTACAGGGTGAATACATTTCACACCCCATACCCATGTTCTTGAGTTGCAACACTACTTACCATCACTCAGCAACAATAAATGCCTGGCTACAGAAGGCACCGTCTCGTTCCCGGGCTCTGACAAGAAAAGAAACTGGGCCAAGGAGCTCAGGGAAATGAGGAAGGTGCTCAAGCGCACCATCTGAAGGACTGGTGTTACAGCAAGCACGTGGGAAAATCACTGATATGAATAAAAAGCAACAACTTAGAAGCTTTGGCCAGTATTCTTCAGTGCAATAACAGCCAAACTTTTCAACTGGGAAATTGCCTGCTCTGAAAGTACACCATTCTTGGTGATTTGCTGTGGGTTTTTTTCTATTAAAAACCTCTTCAGTGGCTACACCACTCCCCTGATGTCTTAGAGAATGTGTCGCACTCTTGTGATCTACTGCATGATTATTTAACACACAGTAAAAATAGTAAATGTACCCAAGCGGGCATCCCATGAGAGTAGGAGGGCAGCACAACGGGTGATGCCAAAGGCGTTCAAAGCTCCTGAGAGTTGGAGGCTCCCGGCATTCCCAGAAGAGAGGCTCGGTACGAGGTCCCAGCTACGAGGGCAGACGCAGAGCTGAGAGGCGCTGATTTACCACAACAGGAACCTCAACCTCTGCAACTGAAATTCAGGCTTTTTAGAGAACAGTTCAGCAATCTTTGTTAACTAAAAATTCATACATTGCAATCCAGAAGCTCCAGATATTGGTAATTGCCACAAGTAAATGAACAAGATGCACAGGTTTGGATTTTAATTCAAAGAGTGTAGCTGTCAAAAATTGGAAATGTTGAGTAGATCAGCACATCCATAAAACAAGGAAGTGGCCTTCCTACTGGAGACAATACATCATGTAATAACCTGCAGAAGTAAAAACAAAGAGGGAGAGGTTCTACTTCTGAGTATAACGGAGATGCTTGTGGAAGGACAACATTCACAGAAAAAAAAAAAGGGGGGGGGGCCGGAGGGTTAGCTCAGTGGTTCCGGCGCCTGCCTCGCAAGCACAAGGTCCTGAGTTCGATCCCAGCAACCACATACAATGCTGGGCCTGGAGACTCACGCCCACCAGCAATCAATACCACATACCACAGTGCCGGACTTGGTGGCTCACGCCTGTGATCCCAGCACTCGGGAGGCAGAGACAGGAGGATTGCTGAGTTCGCGGCGGTTTGCCTGGGCACCATAGTGAGCTCAGGGCCAGCCTGAACTACAAAGTGAGACCCTGTCTCAAAAAACAAACAAACAAACAAACAAAAAAAAAACAAAAAAAACTTAAAAGCTCAAACAAATTGCAAAAAGATCATAGATCCTAGAGAATTACTGAAACAAAGAACTCTAAGGAAAAGTAAAATTGCAGACAGAAAAGATTTCTGAGATGAACTGAGGACAAGGAGTGACCCAGGGGGACACTGGCCACTCCTGAGGGGCTCACACAAAAGGGCGGATGTCCAGAGAGGCGAGGCAGAAAGTAGAGCTTCGGGGACAGAGAAAACACCAATCCTCTGGCCATGCACGACGTGACATCAGTGACAAAACTGGACATCTGAGGGACTCGAACACAGAATTGGTCCTCTTGTCAAGTAATTTGTCAAGTTCTGAGGCTAAAGTCTTTAGAATATTAAAGAGCAAAGTGAAATCTCTCCAAAGCAGACCAGTAAGTGTATATTGTCTTGGTGCTGAGGAGACAAAGACTGACAGGGCTCTCCATCAAAACCTCGGGAGGTTCGTGCTTCTGAAACATAATGAGACATAGTCTGAGTCTTAAGGAAATCACAGACTATCCTGATGCAGTTTAGACATGCTGGATTACAGGATCAGTCCCTCAACTTGATCTGCCAAGCATAACATAGTCAACCTACGGAGCCACTATTTTTCAAAATAACATTTGCATCCAAATGAAAGTTCTTGGACACAGGGAGTAGGGAGCTGGTAGAATACTTGCTTAGCATGCACAGGACTCCATGTTTGACCCTCAGCACTGCAAAAGCAGATAAACAAAAGAACACTTTTAGGTACAGAATGAGTCAGAAATATATAAATGACAATCAAGGGAAAAACTAGAAACAAAAACAATATAGCGTCATGTGTATTAACATGGAAAGATTTCTAAGATATCTGAGTTGTCAAAAAATCATAAAACTACATACACATATATGTCAGTACATATAGGACAGTGTGGATAAGTATACATCAATTCAAACCACTGGTTATACCTAAGGGTACAAAATGGAATAAGGTAGTTGAGTATAATCAAGGGAAGTTTTTATCTGTGTTTGCAAATTAGCCCACTCTCAAGATCAGTTAAATAGTTCAGATGCTTTGGTTTCTACATCACAGAAAGGAAGGTACCAATTACATCTGGGAAATGAGTGAGCCCACATCCCATCTGCCTTGATAGGGCAGGAGAAGAGAGGCCGGGGGAGCAGGGGGAGTGGGAAATCTCTGCTTATTAACAACTCCAACAGTGATCATTTTAATCATATCCATTTCATTAATAATGATTTTGCAGTCGGACGGGGGTAGGAGTAACATTAGGTCGTTTGACGGTGCTGTGCAAAGAATTCAGAAGTTGAGCAAGAAATTAGAAGCGAAGGGTGAACTCAAAATAGGTAGAAGGTTATCTGATGAAAAGAAAAGGTACAGAACAATCCCTAGTAAGGTTTGGATGTCCTGAGACATATTAACATCTTTTTTTTTGTCCCCACAAAACTTACTTGTTTTATTAATCTCAGTAATTCTCCCTTAGGGTGTCAGGTCTATGTGTCCTCTGCCCTCACTCAGCACTCAGTGCCCAGAGGAAAGTGGTGGGGAGTTTCTCGGTATCTGCCTCATTCCTAACTAACTCATTCCTAATTTTCCAGATGTGGTAGGGGCTTTACACATGTTTATGCTCTAAGCCAAACTGAAGAGACCTTGTGGATGTTATATTTATCAGCAGGAAAACAACCAGCCTCTCACATTGCAGAACATCATTCACGGAAGCCATAAACTTCAAATTACAAACTGCGTAGCTGGTGCCTGTTCAGTGTTAGAGCAAACCCAGAATTACTGCTGCTCATCTCTTTCCAGTCTGTCTTCTGATCAGACTTGCTTTCCTTTACCTCTGAAATGGGTCAGCAGTTTTAGGGTGCAAGGAACACAGACACAAGAAGAGTAACAAGACATCAGGCTTTTAGGAGCAGCTCCCAGTGGAGAAGCAGAACACAGGAGGCAGGAAATATTTACTGAGCGCCTGACCACAAAAAAATTCTCTTCTAGCTAAAAAATGTAGAGGAATTGTAAAAGGGTGAGTGAGCCCTACTGTGCACAGCACCTGCACTTACTTCTCTCAGGGAAGAGTTTTCACTCTTCATTTTGATGGCTGACCCTCAGCACAGTGAGAGTTCTTGGGGATCGTTCATTCTGATCGGAGAACAAGACTGCTTAAGGGCAAACAAAGCTCCTTTGAAAAGTTTCTGTTCAAAGTAGACACCATGGGAGAAACGACTTCCTAAGAGGAGGTCCAAAGGTGTTCCTTCACTAGGCGAGGAGGAGGTGTGGGGTTTCCTGTTTTTTAATAAACATGCATATGCTCTGAGATAACTCTGGGCACTGCTTGCTGGCAGTTCACACTTATCAGCCTTAGTTTATTCCTCTTACAGACTGAATTCTTCCCTAGTGACCCTGAGGCACCGTCTATTGTTAAATTTGCATCAAGGCTTGTGTGGCTGTGCAGACACAGAGGTGGGCTGCCCGTGCCTATTAATAACCGGAGCTGGGAGAGCAGGTGAATTGCAGGCCTGTCCAGGCAGGGACCATGGGTCTATGTGTTGCCAACCCACATGAGAGCTGAGGGGTCTGACCAACTTCCCCAGCATGTCAGTCACACATAAAATAAGTATTGAGAACATACCAGGAACCAAGCATGACTTCTGCTCACAACTAGCTCACTTGTATTGCCTGGGTACACACTGGCTTCCTGCACTGCACAAAGAATATGAGAGCTCATCTTTGCTTTCCCACTACTGTGAATCTGGAAAACACAATTAGAAAACACATGATAGAGAGGTTTTCCTTGTCCACTCTCTTTATCATTTTTCAACATAGCATTTATGAAAATCTGAAACATCTTGGTCATATGTTTACTATCTATGTCCTCCACTGGAACACAGGCTCTGCAACTGTAGAGACCACATCTGTCTTGTTCTCCTTCGTATTTACAGGCTTTGTCCATACTGAGTATTCAAGTGATATTTATATATCCCTGTGTTCAAGGCATCAGGCACTGTTATAGATGCTGAGTCTCGATACTGAGTCTAAAAGAACAAGGTCTCCTGCCATCAGGCTGTACGTACAGTGAGAGAAGGAGGCCTACTTGTTCTCTTAAGCTCTGTGTCTAGACTCAGCATGGAGGTCTTGTCACTCACAGTCACTGGTGACCTCCCACTGTCTTCTGCAATGTAGGCCCTTGATAACTTCTATGAACAGAAATATGACAGCAGGTGAAAGGACAGTTTTGAATGATGGCTAGGGAAGACCACCTGGAAAAGTGATGTTTGGATTTAGATCTCAATGAAACAATGATTGAGCTAATAAATTAATTCTTCCACCATCTAGAACTTAATCCAACTATTTCCAAAACCTGGGCCTTCTCCTCTCAGGCTCAATCGACTCTCTTTGCCTCAGACTCTTAAAGCTGTGACATGACACTATCAGTCTGCTGCTCTTAGCTCACTATGGAGCTCAGGCAAGCCTCGAACTCAGCAACCCTCCTGCCTCTGCCTCCCGAGTGCTGGGATTACAGGTGTGAGCCACCACGCCTGGCACTGTGGTATGTGGTATTGATTGCTGGTGAGCGTGAGTCACCACGCCCAGCATTGTATGTGGTTACCAGGGATCAAACTCAGGACCTTGCGCTTGTGAGGCAGGTGCCGGAACCACTGAGCTAAATCTCCGGCCCAGCTCTTAGCCTTTTTTGACAGCTGCCTGCTGTGTGAAGATAGGAAAATACCTTTCTATGACCAACTGGAAAAAATGGCTCCGGTGGTTAATTTTATATGACAACTTGACTGGGCAGTGGGTGCCAAATATATTTGTGAAACATAATTCAGGGTTTTTCTGGGAAGATGTCTTTGGATGAGATTAACATTTAAGTTGACAGAGTGAGCAGTGCACATTCCTATGTGGACAGCTTCATCCAAACAGTCAGAAGCTTGACTTCAAGTATGGAAGAATTCCTCTAGCCTATCTTCAGCTTTTTCCTGCCTTTGGACTTGAGCTGAAGCATCGATTCCCCTTGGGTCTCTAGACTGCTAGCTTTCACACTGAAACTATCCCCAAAACTCAGGCCTTCCTACTCAGCTAGGATCTAAACCAGTATGTTGCCAGCTTCGTAGCACACCCTGAAGGTCTTGGGAGTTGTCAGCCTCTTAAAAGGAAAACACAATACTACTTTTCTGGGTTTCTATTACCCTTATGATTTCCTTCACTGCGGGGTAGGACAGCTTTGTGCATCATCCCCACATCTGCTAATGCTGTGTCATCCAAAACTCTAGTAATTTAAACATGTTAAAAACAACGTGCTGAACCCTCAAAACTCTTGGTGAGAAGAACAGATGCACCATCGACCATCTTGCTGTGCAGGGTTCTGAACACTGTGCGGATGGCTCAGGGGTCTTTCCTCTGACTTCTACTTTAAATTGCTGATGAAAGTTCCACCTTCAGACAGCTGTGTCATGACCATAGATGCTTTTGCCCTAAAAATGGGATTTCTGAGAGCAAGCACATGTATAATTTACTAGAAAAATAAATAAGACATGAAAGCGTTTGTAGCCTAAGCTATCTGATACTTCGTTTCCTCACTCACAATAGGTCGTTTCCATGATTGAATTTAATCACTCACTTATCAACATCAAACCTTCAAAAACATGTATCCTTGGAGTCAAAGCCTACAGGCTAAATAAAATAAAACCTCTCATGTGAACCAAGTATTGATTAAAAAACAAAATCCTCAATGACCAGAACTATAAACATCTGTGTGTTTGTGTACCTAAAACATCAACTTGCGCTAATCTTTCAGGTCTGTTTAATGACCTAGTGCAAGGTTAAAGGAAAGAATTTCCCTGCAAACATAAGCAAACAACAAATGTCACATGAATTACCAGTGTTCAGAGGAGAAATTCCGTCTGTGTCTGTGAAGATTGATCTCTCTCTCTTCCTATTCTCAGGGCATGCTAAGAATATAATGGTTTATAGATTAGATACTGCCACAGTGACCTGGCCTTGAATTTTAGAATGTTTTGCATGGGCCAAAAAAATCTCACTTTCTCCTAAAGACATTTTCATAACATCTCTGGCCATACGTTCCCTTTCTGATAAATGAAAGGCAATAAAATCACTCAGACTGTGTAGTAAATGGGGAAACATGTTTAAGAACGTTTCTCTTCATATCTTGGCAAGAACTGAGCTGAGGTTAAACTTCTCGAAATATGAAGGTTTAGAAGCTTAAATAATATACCTGCATATTAAGCAAACAATAGGCCTCAATAGTTGAGTTTCCTCAACTGTATCCCCAAATGGGACTAGAGACTATCCATGGTAATAGTAGTTATAAACCATAATAAGTACTGGCTGCTTGTGTAAGAGAATGTGGGCATCATGTGCTGAGTCACTGTCAACCCCTTTTCTTGACAACTTCTAAAATCTTTATTTGTATTTCAAGGTTCCCAAGTGGGTCAACCCTGAACAAACAAGAATGGGGAAAGAGGGACAGAGAAGCCACCTGGAACATGAGCTGGGCGGCTGCAAAGAACCATGCCACCTGGCATGTCCTGGCACTTGTCATCCAAATTGCTCTTCCCTAGAACAAATTTAGTTTCCCCCAGACAGCTCAACTTAAATGAGCCCATACTGTCTGTCTGACACCTGCCAAGAGAAGAGTGAAAGATCTATCCAAGCTGTGGGTTGAAGGGAAGAAAAAGACAGAGAGAACTTAGCAGGAGTGAGGAAGAGGGCAAGGAGACAGGGGAGCAGAAAAGAGATCTTTCTTAGAGGATCAGTGCGTTACTATCTTCACCTATAAAGCAAATGCCCAAGGCATGAAGGAGAAGACAGAAGCATTACTTTCAATCACATTTACTAAGAGAAATAGGAATGAACACATGAAATATGGTACAAACTTTATCCTTACCTAGTATCTAATACTTTTTGCCTATTTGCTGTATGTGGTGTTCTGTTTTGTTTTTAGTTAAGGGAGGAAAGAACAGTGGAGAAATCCAATCTTCTTTGACAGCATGACCAATGCACTTTTTCCACCCCAGCTGGAACAGGATTCAGTAACAGGCAAGGGCAAGTGGAGGATTTCATTAACTAGGTCTTGATTCTGAGGTCCGCATATCTGCAGATCTGCTTTTTCCTCCGTAATGTTTGGGGAGCTGCCAATATGGGCAAAAAAAGTGAGGATAATGGATTGAAGCTGCCATAGGGCAAATCTCTGGAAAGAGAAATATCATAGATAATTACCAGGAGGGTACTGCCTGTGCCTTTGCTTTTCAAATTGGAAAGTAACAGAGATCCTAATTTAGTAGATGTTATTAGGCCTAGGAGAGTACTGAATGAGGAAAAGGAGAAATTAGTAAGAGTAAAAGGCAGACATTAAGTGGACCTCAAAGAAATGCAGCAAAGGTGTCTTTCAAAATCCAGATCAAAGGGCCTGAGACTGTAGATCCCTCTTTCAGATTCATCCAGTGCCACTAATGCTGCTAGTTTATTTGTCGCCACCCCTACCCCATACTGGGGATCAAATTCATGACTAGCAGGGCAAGCGTGGTGCTACTGTGCCAAATCCCTGCACCTTGCTCCCGTCTGTTGATGGTCTTCTTATTTTCTCTATGTGTGGCATTGGAACTTAATGACCAGCATGATGTTACGAAAAGCCAGAGCCCTTAAGAAATCATGAGTTAGGAGGGTGCCTCCATCGTGAGTGGAAATGAGGCCCTCAGAAGAGGCTTGGGCACACCTGGCCTCCCATCTCGCACTGCGTGACACACAGCACCCTTCTTTCTGGGGTGCAGCCACAGGCTCCATCCTGGACTCAGAGAGCCACTCGCACCAGACACCTCGGTCTTACCTCTCTAGTCTCTAGGGTTATGAAAAGTACATTTCTGTTCTATAGATGTTACCTGTTCTAGATCATTCTGGGAACACCTTCTGTGGTCTCTTTACAAACTTTACTAAAATGATCTCTCAAAAAACCTTATCTCTGGAAAGACAAATGTCATAAATAATGTCAGTGAGTTCTATTTTTTTCTTGTTTTTTTTATATCAGGAGTTTTTCTTGATCTATCTTCAAAATAACAACCCCAAACCTTTTTCCAGAATGGATTATGGTAGTTTTTGATCCAGTTAGTCAAATATAAAATATATCTAAAGCTCTCTTCCTCTCAAGGTTCTTGCAAGGTTCAACTGAAGTGATATTTATAAATCACCCAATATTTAAAACCTTAAATATTAACTCTTTTTCTCTTTCTTACTCTGAATTAAAAGATTTCTAGAACTTATAGCAGAAATGTCCAAATCAGTCATGGGCAATATTTAGGCACGCATTCACAAACTTAAGTTTTCTAAAGGGAATAAATCTAATTAAAGATAAAAAATCATTGTGATATTACGATGTCTTTTTAGGAGTATTTATGAACATCAGGGTTCCTTTTAAAAAGTATTCCAATGACCAGAATTTTAAATGCACCATGGTGTTATGGACACAGATGAGTAAGCAGTGAATATTTGTTTCACAGCTTCTTCCCTGAGCAGACAGAGACAGCATTTTATCAGCCTCCCCTCCTGTGAGATTAAAAAAAGAAGCCCCAGTGGAAAGCCAGGCAGCTGACACACAGGCTCTTTCTCTGGACAGAAGAATACAAAGCCCCGTGAAGTTCACCTTTTTACAAGATGAATTTCTATTTCCTGTGACAGTGTCAGGACACAGTCCACCTTGGTAAAAGTGCTATGAAAATGAGCAAAGTGACACCATTATGCAGCATTTTAGAAGCATATTGAATATTTTATTTCTTAAACATATCACTTGTAGGGAAGAAGAACCACAGAGGCTAACTCAGTGTCTACCTAAATCAGTTCACATTAAGTTTTGGGAGAATGAGTATGGGCTGACAAAGGTTTACCCATAAGCTTTGAGAAAAAGGAAAACAGCATCAGTAGCTAAAAGAAACAAGTCCTTGTTTGACCACTGACAAGCTAAGTAACCTTCAGCCCCAAGTTCTTCATGTGTAGAGTGAAAGGGTGGAGCGGATGCTCTACAGTTCAACAATTTTGGAAATCTGGATTCTAAAAGTGAAAGAAATGGGAATAAACTTCTGTGTGAAGTATGGAACCATCAAAAACCGGCAGCCTCTAAAACATACATTGAGATGATGATGAGAAGGATGAAGGTGAAGACATAAATAGCTAAACCTCTGGGTGCCTCACTAGGAGGGTAGCATCCATTCATGAGCTTTATGGGTTCTTTTCATCTTCTGATCCTTTTTACCACACTCTCCATTATCTTGGACACCACTGGGTTTGATTACAGGGACCAAGGAAAGTTTATTTGTGGATATATTAAATTGAGTTTTCAGGGATGTATTTATGTGGTTCACAATCATTTCCATCCTGGTGTCTTAACACAAAGGGACAGTAAGGCCAGGGATTTAGCCCAGTAGCGCCACCACTTACCTTGCACGTGCAAGGTCCTGAGTTCAAACCCTGGTACTGCAAAAAAAAGGGGGGGGCAGGGAATGTCGGAGCTCACACTGTGACAGAATATTTCCTCCAGTTATCAGACATGTGGAACAGTAGCCCAAGCATTCGAATCTCATTCCTACCTACTTACAATGGAAAGTATCTCATCTGTTCAAGAACAGACGCAAGTACTCGGATTATGACATTATAAACACTGCCTTCAATGTTATATTTTAGTTTTCTTCTTTGAGGAAGTCAGAATTCCTATATTTGTAGGGCACAAATATAAAGTTATGACATAATCAGTAAGTGCATTCCTATAAGAAATCAGCTTTTATTTGTCTCTACATAGTAGATCACATATTAGCACTAGTAGCCCAATACTAATTTTTTATAAACTTCAATTTATTAAAAAAGAGATATACTTTGATTTTTCATCATAAATGACCTCTTAGATTAACAACCCAGATGATGAAAAGAAAATTGTCTTGGAAAAGATGAAGAGTTCTTGTCAATTGGAGACAAAATCTTAGCAAACTGAAAGGTAACAGACAGCAATACTATACCACTAATAAGAGGATACAAGTTTCCCGGCAGGCGAACTCCCCTGCATGCATTTGCCTAGAATAAATATGATTTGGACAGAAAAAATAATAACATTTATATAAGGGGTTGGGGGTTGGGGTGGGTAGAGATATGGGTAAAAATGAGAATGAACTTCTGTCATATACTGGTACAAATTCCCTAATGTTGAGTGTGTTTGGGAACTGTAGATAAAATTTACCAATAAAGAATTCAGTTAAAAAAAAGAGGATACAGACAACAAGGTTATTTGAGTATTGCCAGCTTCCTGTCACTGTACAGGAACTTGTACACTACTCTGAAATCTCACATACCTGAAATACATGACAACAGTTTTCCAAAAGCTAACAACAATCTCAGAACTGTACATGATATTGCTAAGTACAAGCTGTGAATCTAAAATTAACTTTTCAAAACTATCAATAATAAAGACTAAATTGTGAACCACTGTACTAGAAGGAAGACTAAATCTCTCCTTATTCTTCTATAGAGAATACAACATGGAAGCACTGTTATACAAGGACATAGGAACATATGAGCAGGAAGTATTTTTATAATTTCAGCTTGACAGGTTAGTTCTTTAACAAAAACAATATTTTTTCTGAATGCTGTAATGTTTATAGTATTTAATAGCTTTCAATTTGTTACATTTTCTTTCCTAGTCTAAGTAAATGTTGATTTTTGTAGCCAAATTTGTCTTTGCAAATTTGTATTATTTTTCTTAAAGAGGCCTCAAAGTAAATGAATACCTACGCTTATTAACCTTGGGTTCCCTCCTGGCTGGAATCACAGATGTTTAATAAATGTTATTGAATCAGTGAATAAATGAATAGAATCAGAAAAAAGCTGAAAATTAAATTCTTCTAGATCAAATATTTATTTTATTGAGCAGCAGCCAGTACTACAAGGGACCCTGATGGAGGAATGAACCTGACCATGGACGGTCGGGCTGTTCCTTCACCGTGTGGATGACGTGGGACGGCTGGGGCAGAAGGTGATTTATGGGATTCTGGGCTGCACCACAGGTTTGAGGTAAATCCGTGTAAAGAAACGTCCTGGTAACCTGGCAAACCCACACTACGCCCTTTACTTCTCTTGTAAATAAAGAAGTCTTTGAAAACACGCCTCAATATCACTGTATATTCAAAATGGAAAAAGTCTAGAGAAACTCAAAGCTATTGCCAGATTTGAGATCTTTGCTCACTTATTTAAAAAATTTCCAGCAATTATGGGTGAGGTGAAAGATTCATTTGCATATGATGTACACTGGTAATAGTAAGCTAAAAATAACTTCAGGAGTTATTATCCAAAGCTCATGCTGCTAATCAAAAGTTCAGAGGAAATGGTATTGATTACATCTTGCTAATTAGCTGACTTATCTGAGAAAGTTTGGATAACTGAAGTTTTAAAAAGTGAGTTTTTTTAAATGCTTCAAATATTCAAGCTTATCATATAATACCAACTTTGACATTTATTAAGCACTTTGAAATTTCTGATATTTTATCAAAAGTACGACAGATGAATTTTATCATATACACTTTAAAAAGTTCATAATGTGATGCTGAGCAATCAAGGGAAGAGAAAGAGGTTGGACGTTCTTTCTTACAAAAACATATAAGCTACTAAATGTAATAAAAATTAAAGTAGAAAAACATTTCAACCACCAACACAGATTCAGCCTCAGATGACCTCAATGAACAGTAAAATATCCTTAGGTGAAGTTTTTCTGGGGAATTTAAGATTCATAGAGTCTCAAAGCCTCTCCCCCTTATTACACTGCATTTCCATGCAAAGGGAAATGAAACTTAGGTATACTGCTTTAAGCAAGTAACCAAACTTAGACCTAACAATAAGGAAAAGTGGCATTATTTGTTTCCAGATATAGTTATAGCTGGAGGGCCACAATATAGCACATATCAACTCTTGTCCAAAATATTTAACCTGAATCTAATAATAACAGAATAACCAACTCCAAACTGACAGACACTGTACAAAACAATGGTCCTGTGTTCTCCAAAAATGTCCACGTAATAAAATACTAAAAGGATTAGGGGACAATCCGAAATTATACAAGAACAAATTCCAGGCCTTGAACCTCCACTTTTATCTGAATCTTAGAAAGAAGGGTCATTTTTGCAATAAGTTATTTGTTGGAACATGAAAGAATAGATTTCTTAATCACTACTGTTATCCCAGAGCACAGGGCTTAGGCAAAACTCAACTCTGTCATTTCACAACTTTCCTACTTGTCAAAATTCAGATCTGTCAAACCAAGAAAAACAATACATTTCTTGTGTGATCATTAATGCCTTAATAAACTTGAATTTTTAAAGCAAATAATTAAAGTAAAATAAAGGACAGTAAAGTAATGTCCTTGCTTAGATTCTGAAATTGAAAAATACCAAAAGCAGTAGAGACAAAAACCATGGAATTCTGGATTGTGTATTATACAACATCTGTATAAGGATGCTACATTTTTTCCCTAAGTATAAAATGTCAGTGCGGGTGTTAAAGAAGACCCTATTTGTATAAAATAGATGATAACTTTTGTTTATGGGTGAAGTCTCTCTATGGTTGTACCTACTTTACTTTAGAATGATCCAGAAAATGAGAGAAATAAGGCAAACAGTGAGAAAGAGAAACTTGACAAAACAAAAGAGAAAAAATAAAAAGATAAGGGAATAAATTATTTATTGACAGATACAGAAGGCAATTTAAATTAGACTTCTTCAAAATTTAAAATTTCTACTCATTAAAAGATATTATATTTTTAAATTGAATTCTTTATAGATACATTTTATATACAGCTTACAATCACACACATCATTGGGGAATTTGTACCAGTATATGACACAAGTTAATTCTCATTTTTACCCACATCCCTATGCACACACAACCCTCCACCCCTTATATACATGCTCTTTTATTTTCTTTTGGAATCATATTTATTCTTTCCCCTCATTACACTTCCTCACCGCATTCCCTTTGGATATTTCCTATTTTACAAAAACTATCATAAATTCTAGAACTCATTTACATCTGTAGGTTTTCATACCAAAGAAAAGATCCGGTACTTGCATATCTGTGATCTATTTACTTCATTTATGAGTGTCCTCCAGATGTATCCATTTGCACATAAATGAATGAATCTTGTCATTCTTTATGGCAGAGTAATATTCCATTTTATTAAAAAAACACATCTTCTTTATCCAGTTTCCAGTTGATGAGCATTTGGGTTGTTTCCAAGATTGGGTTACATTGAACTGAGCTGCTATGAACAAGGGTGTACATATGTCTTTCCAATGTTATTTTAAAAATTCCTTTGAGTATATTCCTAGCAGGAGAATACTAGGTTCGAATGGGACTTCTAGTCCTAGTTTTCTGAGAAACCTCCACACAGATCTCCACAATGGTGCACAAGTCTACAATCCCACCAACAGTGGAGAAGGGTTCCTTTCTCCCCACAGCCACGCCAGCATTTATTGTTGGTTGATTTTGTAATAGCGGCCATTCTTTGTGGAGTGAGATGAAATCTCAGTGTTGTTTTCATTTGCATCTCTCAAATGACCAGTGATGTTGAACATTTCTTCATATGCTTCTTGGCTGCTTTGACTTCTGCCTCTGAGAAGCATCTGTTCATTTCAGATGCCCATTTTTGAATTGGGTCTTTAAACGTGGGGAGGCTGATCTGTTTAAATTCTTTATATATTGTAGATAATAGCCCTTTGTCTGATAAATAGCTAGTAAAGACTTTTTCCCATATTGTTGGTTGTCTTTTAGCAGTGCCAGTGGTTTCTTTTGCTGCACAGAAGCTTTTTAGTAGGATGAGATCCCATTTGTTGATTCTTCCTGCTAGTTCTTGTGCTATAGATGTTTTTTTTATAAAGTCTCTGCCTAAGCCAGTGTCTCTAAGAGTTTTACCTAACCTGTTTTCCAGCAGGTTTATTGTTTCTGTTTTAATGTTTAAGTCTCAAATCCATTGTCATTTTAGTTTTGCACATGGTGAAAGAGATAGGTTTAGCTTTAGTTTTTGGCAGGTTAAAGTCCAGTTTTTTTCCAGTGCCATTTCCTCTATTGAGGATGTTTGGCTCCTTTGTCAAAGATAAATGACAGATAGTGTATCCGAAGTTATTTCTGGGTCTTCTAATCTATTCCACTGGTCCTTGGGTCTGTTACTTTGCCAGTACCATGCAGTTTTTATCACCTGGCTTTATAGTACAGTTTTAAGCTGGGGATTGTAATATCCCCTGGTATGTCGTTGTTGCTTAGAATTGCTTTTGCTATTCTAGGTCACTTGTGGTCCCAGATGAATTTTTGTATTATTTTCTCTAGATCTGTGAAGTATAGTGTTGGAATTTCAATTGGAATTGCATTGAATCTATATAGTAGTTGTGGGAGTATAGCCATTTTGACAATATTGGTTCTCCCTACCCAAGAATAAGGGATGTCTTTCCATTTTCTGATATCCTTTTTT
>PVIC010028213.1:0-23347 GCA_004025085.1 Thryonomys swinderianus
CATTCTATTGTTAAAAGTTCTTATTGATCTATTTGCATTCTGTAATGATTATATTCATCCCGAAATGGTGCCACCATGTACACAATGCATCTTAATTGTTTATTTCCCCTCTCTCCCCCTTCCCCCATCTCCCAGTCCTCTTCCAGTATAAATCTGTTTAAAAAATGACTGGATTTCTGAATACTTCTGTGTTGGTAAGCACAGTTTAAATGCTGCCTACATCATTTCCTTAGCTCCCTATTTTGAGTAACCTGACTTCTTCGCCTGTAAACTGGGGTTAGTAGAATTTTCCTTTTTATACTTGTAAACTAAAATTAGTTTAACCCATTTAAAGCAGTCGCCACAAATATCTGTGACAAAGGCAGTGAATATCAATAAATAATAGCCCTTAATGTTAACAGTGTAGGAAGAGGCTGAAAAGGAAATGCTGTGGCTAAAAAAAGGAAGTACTGTAAAATGTTTAATTTTTATTCAATTTTAATTGATGACAAAATTTTCTTTTATATATGATCTGACTCAGGAATGTTATTTTGTTTGTATCTTGTCATATGTATCATCTTATCCTTAGAAATAAGGCGAAGGAATGAATCTCACTCCCTATTTGATGGAACCCAAGACCCACGACCCGGCCTCCTGCGTGCTTCGGGCTTCCATTGCCATTTAATGCCCCCAACTGTACTTGTTCTCACCTGAGTGGTGAAGTTTGAAAAGTGGCATCTGAGGAGAAAGTTCTTCTATTTACATCATTCTTCCTCTATGGAAAGTTCTATGTCCTCCCCAGGCCACCGGTCAGATCACTCAAGACACACACCGTTTATCACGCGTGCTATCACGTGATTTTCTCTGTCCGCGCTTAGGCCGGTCAAGCACCCCACGAGAGCAGTGACTTGTTCTTCAACAAGCCTCCTGGCCGAATCGGGGCCAGAGACGTTTAATCGCCAGCAGCCCAAGCTCTGCTGCGATCTACTTTCTATGCAGTTTTCGTTTTCTTACTGGAGGAGCAAGGGACTGAACTCAGGGCCTCTTGAGCACTAGGCAGGCACTGGTCACTGAACTACATCCCTGCCCATCAGTGCAGTTTTTAGTCAAAGAAAGATTCTTTTGGATGGGCAAAAAGGAAAGATGTATGCACAGTGTATGGGATTCTCAAAATATTTTTCTTAAACCTGAGAAGTTATTTATCTCACTAGGACTTAATGATTTACACAGCACTTTATCTTCCCAATTGAGATGGTAGGAGCAGGTGGTTCCCTCATGTACAGATAAGGAAACTGAGGCTTAAAAAAGCTAAGATGCCGTTACTGGTTAGAAAGAGTCCCTGGTTCTATGAACCCACGTCTCATGATTCAAACTGGACTTCTTTCAGGTCACTCTCAAAAAAGCTGTTGCATCACATGTGGTGTGTTTTTTTTTCACCACGTTGTTTTAAATATTTAAGTGTAACTCTTCCCAGAACTAATCTTGAGTTATAATCAAATTGTGGGAGAAAAGAATCGTATTAGTATTACAAAAACAATGTTTTCTGCAACATCTCCAAAACTGAGTAAGAATTGCTTTATGAAATCCGGAGGCTATTTTTCTTTACAAATATTTTACAAGACAAACTTGTACCTTTCTAGAAAAGCACATCTGCTATAAATTACTCCCTCAGTGAAAGAGAGAGAATCTCCATTCCTTCTCCCATCTGAGCTTAAAAGAGATTTGTTGACATATTCTGAAGCCGGCACAGACAAAACAGCACAGGAAGGAGGAGGCGGTCAGCAGGGCCAGGGTTCAGCTTTGCTTAAACTAATTCCACATGCCCCATGAACCATTAGCTGTTTTTTATTTCCTGCCCTAAAGATCTGCAGCGAAAATAATCTTGGGTAGGGAAAAGCTGCACTTATTATTTTTTTTCTCCCAACAAGATGCTGTGTTAGCAAATAGAACACACGAGCCACCTTCAGCAAACCGAGGTCTTTAATAATCCATTTTTCAAACACTACTGGTATTTCCTCTCTAAACAAAGATGGACTGAGACTGGAATCAATTTCATCATTTGTATGGTTAGAATTGCCAAGTTTCTGGAAATAATCGCCATTTAAGTACTGGATAATATTTTTTATATGAAGCCAACAACAGTTTCATTGCTATTTAATTTCCATGATTTGTTTGTTTGCTGTAAGCTTCAGGTGCTCCGAAAACAAGATGTTTGAGGATAGGAAAAGTCTTAAGAACAAATCAGGGAAAAAGCAACATTGAAGTTGTATTAATGGATTGACTTGAATCCACCAAATGAGAGGAATTAACATTAGGAAAAAAGTGATTTGCTGCATCATTTTGGGCTTCTCTCTCTCAATTTCCCTATACTCAACACATAATAAACTCACTCACTGGCTTCAGACCTTGGAATAATATGGAAGATCAAGAACAGGACTGTGAAGGCAAGTGTGTTCTCTGAGAAGAAAACAGGGATTTGTAATGAAATTGGACAAAGCAGAGGTGATGTCCACGCAAGCCATGTGCGTGGCGAGTCTGGACAGAACGAGCCCATCTTTCTCTATTGATGCCATATGTAGCACATAACTAAAAAACAACTGAGTGCTCCGTGGGACCCTCCTGATCTATGGGGCAGGCCTCTTCACTGAACCTCTTCCCCACTGTGGACTAAATCACTAAAACAGGCTCATTCTGAGGGCAACATGGAAGGAAACACCAAAGGGCCACTTTCTTTCACTCAGTTATGTGGACAATGGTCTGTCTTTCAATTAATTTTGGAGGAGGTCAGGGGGAGAAAGTGGGAAAGGGGCAGGATAAAGATGGGAATCGACTTACAGAAGTGTCTTAAGTTCTCACACTGTGAGTAGCTATTGGTTTAACACAATAGAGTCTTTTATTTATAGTTTGTGTGCCTGCTTTAAAAATCTCTGTATTTAAAACAAAAGTAGGATGGACATGGGTTGAGGTGATCATGTGCTCTGCTGGGCTTGTACTGATCAGGGACATAGATAGTGATGCCTTAAGGCTGAACCCTGTCCTCATTCCACAAACTATGTGACTAGATGAATTATGTAGCCTCTCACATAGATCATGTCATAGTGTTAACAATTAAATCATGTGTATAAAGCAATTGGCATATTAGTACATATGCCCACCTGCTAATTGTCTTTCTTTCCCAAGAGAAATGTTTCCCTTTTTCTAATTTCCCTCTCTCTCTCTCTCTCTCTTCCCAAGAATTTGTGTTTAGAACCCTGCTTATCATTGCTTAATTCATGTCAACTTCCCATTTGATCAGTCTTTGGTTTAGCCAAATCTTTGATGCAGTAAATAGTTATGTACCACACAACCATCATAGGCTCTAAGCAGGCCTGGCTCTGGGGTACCTTTACAAGACAGCACCAAATAAACACAGTAGTACACCAAAAAATCATCTGAAAATGAAAGGTGCAATAGAAAGACAGGATCTTGGTATATGAAGTGTAGTAATATCGTGGAGATGATGCTATCAGTGTGAAGATGCTGGACCATATGGACCAGCCAGTGAGCCATAGAGGGCTGGACAGTATTTGAGATCATAGAAAGATGTGTCTGGTGGGAGTTACAACACAGAGGGGACCCAGGTGCCTACTTACTACTAGAAAATGCCTGCCAGGAGCAAGGAGAGAGATAGGAGAGGATAGGCCTATTTTTCCCTTCTTGCATTTCCTTCTAATCTTCTACTATCTCTCACTGACCATCAACGTGTTTGGAGAAGGATGGGGAAGTGATCAACTTGGAAGCAAACAGGCAAAAACCAGCACAAGACCCAAGTTATCAGAGAAATAAACCAGGAGTTTAGAGGAGGCAGTGCTGGTAACACACCTGAGCTAAGGCAGACAGGCTTCACTTGCTGGAAGAAACAGGAACAGTGACCATCGAATCAGGCAGAGGGGAAAACAGTGTGGGAAGGTCTCGGGGAAGTGGGCCTTGTGAGCGGGAAGTGAACTAGGGATATTCTCTTGAGTGTGATGGGAAGCCACTGGACTATTTCAACCAGGGGAATGACACAATCTGAGATCTAATTTACATTTTTAAAAGACCACTTAGAGCGCATCATAGAGGGAAAACAGGAGACTCTCATAGTAGTCTGCAAAATGTATTATTAGACTGAGTGTGGAAGATGGGAAAATGAGAAATCTGGGAATTACCTGCATTTCTGGCTTGAGAAACTAAGTAAATGAGCCGGGTTTTATTGAGCTGAGAAAGTATAAAAGTCTTGAGTACTCTTGGGAGAAGGGAGAAGAGGAGTTGTATGTGGGACATGAAAAAGAATAGCTATTGAATAGGCTGATAGAAACCAGTTAAAGAGATTTTAAAAGACCAAGGAAGAGAAAAATGAAGAGGTCAGAAGAAAAGAGTGTTTTAAAAAGGAGGTCAGTGCTACCTCTGAGACTCTACAGAGAGTCCGAGAAAAACATCAGCCAAGTGCCCACGGACCTGGCCAATGGATCACCGTAACCTGGGCAACAGAAACTTTCATGCAGTGGTGGGTGGGAATGGAAACTTTGATACAGCAAGCAGAAAGCGTGTGTGAAACTTAGCACATTGTAGATACCTCTCACAAAGTTTTTCTGTGAAGCTTTGCTAAAAAGCAGAGAGAAAACTAGATAGTGTATATAGATACAAAAGAAAGATCATACTGGTTGCTTATAATTCCATGATCCACATTTCAACAAAATTCTAAGTGACTCAGATGCATGGTCAAGTTGAGAGGGACTGCCTTAGAACATGTTTCCTTGCTGTGAGAACATCAAGTTTCATCCAGTTGTGTTGTTGTTGTTGTTGTTGTTGTTGTTTTAGTGTTTTGAGACAGGGTCTCGCTTTGTAGTTCAGGCTAGCTCGGAGCTCACTATGCAGCCCAGGCAAGCCTCGAACTCATAGCAATCCTTCTGCTTCTGCTTCTTGAGTGCTGGGACTACAGTAGCCAATGATTGGCTTCTATATATAAAAATAAACAAACAAGTAAACAAACAAAACTTTCTTTTAGATGAAGGTTATCTACCTCTATGGTTTTTTTCTCCTCTTTCTCACCAATTTCTACTTATTTTTGGCTTTTTTGATTTGCAAGAAGAATAAAAACAGTTGTTGGCTAAATATCTGGACAAATCATCTAGCTTACAGGTCATGGATGATTTCAATTTATTTTAATATGCTGGTACTGTCTATGTGGGAGTGTATTTGCTGAGGCCGTAGTTTTGCTTCCCTCCTGGAACTGTTCCCATCTAATTGGTCATAAAGTGGAGACAAAGTCAGTGTGGTCCCCAAACAGGCTGCTCTACATTTAGCAAAGCATGTCTTTGTCATGGCTTCATAAACACCCGTCAAGCACATGTACTGGTCAGAACTGTTACAACAGTCTCGTTTGTATGGGAGATTCTAGCATTAAATAAAGATGGGTCATTTTCTCTGCAGCTGGAAAGGGTTGGGGACAGAGCAGGTGGTGGGTAAATAAGAGGGTGACCTAAACCATGCCACATAGATGGCACAGCTCAGTGGACATTTCACATGAGGTCCCCAGCAGTTCTCGTAACTTGTACTCTTTTCGTCTTGAGGCACCTGCCTTCCCTGCTATCCCTTCCGGCCAGGTGTTTCAAAAGGGAATTTGAAATAGGTTGGTTTCCTTTTGGGGACATCTATCAAAAAGTCTCAAACAGTTTGAGTTCTGGATCTCAGTTCATGCAACCACTTCTAGCCAAAGAAGCAAACACAAATTGCAGAAGAGTATGCCCAACAAAATCAAAATTGTTAAAAATAAAAATGTAAGAAGAAAGTCTTCAAACTGAAGGCACTGGGAAATAGCATCACTTTTGAGTATATATCCCAAGAGCAAAAGAAAAGTATTTGCACAATACTTTCCTGTAGAGCTGAATAGACCACTATATACTTGGAGCAATTTAGTAATGTTTGGAGTCTAATATGGTAGATTAATCAGAAATTAGTAAAATATTTAGCCCACTGGCTGGTTTACAGTAATTTCCAAAAATCGTACTTATTACCATTTTGTTATTATTGTTATTTTTTTTGTAATTGTCATTAAGGGCTGAAAGGTAAGATTACAACGGACACTGAGTATTCGTCTCTTATTTATGATGTTTCTACATTATCAGATGCACACAAACATCGAAATGCCTCTGTTTATGAATGCTCCTTGATTGTAAGCATGAAAGTTACAACAATCTGCTCTTCTTCAAACACACTGTGCAGAGTTGATAGAAATTATTTTGAACCTTCTGGTTTGTGTGACTTTTTGGCACATCTACCAGTATTATGAATTAGATATTTTATCCGAGCCAAACTGCTGCTATGCAAAAATATAAATAGATGCAGCATTCTCCAGACACACACATAGCTGGAGGAAACAAAAACAGTGTTGTAAATTACCATGAAAATTTTTATTATTCACTTTATTAATCCAAGTGTCAGAATGATCCTTCCAAATCCTACCTTTTATTTTTTGCTTTGAGAATCATGTAAATACTTCTCTGTAGTAAATGGTCATTTATTATTTTAACTTTGGAGGCATGATGGGCAAATAAAAATGTAAAAACAGAGATAGCAGGTGGTCCTAGTCCTGTAAGACCATTTTGTAGAAAGGCCACCCAGTGGCAGATATCCCTATGAGTTTCATCAGCATGATACAGTGGTTACACTTCAACATGACTTTTAAGAAATATTAAAAGATAGTATCATTATAACAAAAAATTGGACATAGGCAATGTTCTTTAACGTTGCCAATTGCAATGATTTATTCTGCGAGGATAAAATCCTCATCCATCTAAAGGTTTGTATATTTCTCCTTAGTTTCCTAGAAGCTTAGTATATATAACAGTAGTCGCTTTAAAAACTTAATCAGATCATCAGGTATAGTAGACAGGTAACACTAAAAAGAATTTAAAACACTTCTAAGAAGAAAACAGGAAAAATATAATGAAAGCATGACAGTCTGATGTTAGAGACTAAATGTGGGTGCTTCCCCACCCTACAGAAAGCAGCAAACATTGAAATCCGACGCAATGGGACTAGGGGGCAGGGCCTGTGCTCGGGGTGAGGTCGTGAAGGTGGAGTCCTCCTGAATGGCATTTGTCCCCTCCTGAAAGACAGCGCAGCCATCATCCCGCTACGCAAGAACGCAGTAAGCAAGAACCAGTTCTGAGCCAGGACGCAGCCCTCGAAGACGCTCACTGTTCCCGTCCTGCTCTGGGACTTCCTAGTTTCCGGCACCGTGAGAAGTCAGTTTCTGTTGTTCCATTACAGAAGCCCAAACACACTAAGACATTCAAAAACTTGGTGAAATCACCCAGATATGGTTCACAAAAATAATTTTGTGTATTATTTCATACGTGGAGTGTTTTAAGATGAATTTCACGTAATGACTCAGCAAGCAGTTCTATTTTTAACGTAACAAGTCTGATCGCTCTTGTGCATTAGTTGAGTAAGCACGTTGTGTTAGAGGATGTCCAAAGCTATTTGGAACACACTGCAAAAATCACTTTGTAAAATTAGCAATTCAAAAATATTGTAATGCACTTGAAGTCAGAAAGCAAGGAAGAGCAGAGAACTTTCTATTGAAAGTCCTGCTTTATCTTATTTGCAGGAATTAGGAGTGATGAAAAATTTCTCAGGGCTAGAAAATGGACACCAAAAGCCTTGGCTGTAGGCAGAATTCCAGACCACACTAAGGGGATAGGCTCTCGCACGTCCTTAAGAAGAGCAGTATATGCCGCAGAGGGTTCCATCTTCCTTCCTCCGAACAGAATTCTAGAGGGCGCCCAGTGGATCTGTGCATGTTCTATACCAGCACAGTAGAGGTGCTAATAGCACAGGTGACCAGGTGATACTCCTTACACTGGGGAAGTGGGACAGTCAGACCCTAAGAAAATGTTAATAAGGTTGAGTAAAATGTTCAAGCAGAAAATCAGCCCTTTGGCCAATTTCTAAGTCAATTTTTAGTTCTTTCTTCAATGATAGATGCGGGAAAAGCAGAAAGGGGACAGAGCTGTCCTGAGAGCTGTCTGCATCGTACGCCAGACACTCCACCAAACTCTGCACTTGTGGTAGAATGCATCTCCGGGAGCAACCCTGCAAACACCATTTGGTTAGTGACCTTTTGTAGACGGAGAACTAGAGTCGTCAAAAGGTTTCTCGCTGTGGATGGGGCGGAGAGATCCAGGACCTACATATATCTAGTCAAGGACTTCAAAACAAAACAGGTCTAATGTTGCCAAAAGATCTCATTGGTGTATAATTCTATTCAATCAAGCAACTCTAATCCTTCCGGTGATCTCCCCTAAGCAGGGTCTGATCTAGTAATCAACATTCAAATTACACTCATGTACCCCCAACACACACTACATGTTCCAGCTGCCACTCACACACCAGCGACATCCCTCCCGGAACGTCTCAGAGCAGTGCTGATCCAAATGCAAGCACTCACTGGATCTCATCCAAATAGGCTCAATCCCCATAGATGTGCCATGAAACATTATCTTAGGATGCAGGTTTAGAACTTACTGTACTTTTTTCCAACTGTAAAATAATTTTGTTTGGAGAACATAGGAAATAATAAGCATTCTAACATTGAGGACATATCCCTCTAGCCATGTTTCTACTTCTTTTTTTTTTCTTTTTGAGACAGGGTCTCACTTTGTAGTTCAGGCTGGCCCTGAGCTCACTATGTAGCCCAGGCAAGCCCCGAACTCAGCAATGCTCCTGCCTCTGCCTCCCGAGTGCTGGGATGACAGGCGTGAGCCACCACGCCCAGCGCTGTGGTGTGTGATACTGATGGCTGGTTGTGGTATTGTTGTATGTGGTTTCCGAGGATTGAACCAGGGACCTTGCACTTGCTAGGCAGGCGCTGGAACCACTGAGCTAAATCTCCAGCCTCATGTTTCTATTTCTTAACCTTTCTGCATTATTAGTCATGTGGTTACAGGGTCTGATGCTAAGGATTCAATGAAGTGGTCAGGCTTGCTCTGAATCCCAATACTGAGCATACAAATTTCTTGCACTTACACAGCAGATGTGCAGCTTATATGCATATGCACATATATCTTTTAACTTTATAATACTGAATAGTTTAGCAATTTGTCTTTTTATATTATCATTTCAAGATACGGATGCCAGGCCATCTTTGAAAGTATGTTTTTGGCATATACTTTACAATATCCTCAAGCCAGAAGTTGAAATGGAGGATTTAATAATGCATATGTTTGTAAGGTTTTTTTAAGTTAAAAGATGAGATTTTTAAAATAATACATTAACAATGAATAATTAATAATAAATTAACATCAACAAGACCCCTTTTCACTCTTTGGTCCCAAACCAATTTATTCCCTTCTCCAAGCACACCCAGATACCCATTTCTGACATATTCTTCTAGAAATTACTCTGTGCACACCCGCGTGAATGTAGATGTGTTTGAGTATTTGAGTACGTATATGATTTCATTTTTTTCCCTTCTGACACAAACAGTAGTATATTATAACACTGACATCACTCCATTTTCCTAGCTAACTATATATCATGGAAGTTATTCCTTAACAGGAGTTCAAAATTTGCTCATTCTTAGAGCTGCATAATAGTCCACGGTATAACTACCAATTTATTTAATGAGTTGGCCCCTCATGAATGTTTAGGCTTTACAAATATTTTTGTTATTACCAAAAGCAGAAGCAAAAATGACTGTATGTATGTGACAATTCATGTGTGTATTCATGTATCTGTGGGATAAACTTCTGGAAATGGAGTTGTCTGGCCAGAGGATTTGTGTTTCTGTGATTTTGGTTGCTACTGCCAATATGCCTTCCAAAAAAGATTGTACAGTTTCCACTCCCACTGGGAGGACAAGGAGGTATCTATTTCTTTGCCAGGCTGTGTCACAGGCATGCCTCTTTTCTATGGATTTTCAAGAATATTTGGAAACCCAGGTTAGTCCCAAAGGGCAGTTTTTCACACTTTTAAAAGCTGTTTGTCTATGCTATGTTTTGAATCGAATGTTATTTTGATTTACAAGATTAAGTACATAATCTGTACTAGATAAGAGGATAGTTTTACGATGGCTATAAAGATGGCCAAACCAGTTGAGTATTACACAGTATGGGCAGGTCATGAATAATTTCCAAACTACTGTAAGACTAAGCAGAATTTTTCTTGTTTTAGGGGCAATTGCCACCCAAACTGCTATGCTGAAATCATGCAACCCGATGTATGTTTGAATAACTGTTTCTATTTTACTGATATGAATGGAGTTTCAAGCAGAAAAGGAATGTTTAAATATTATAGTAAAAAGACACACTGCCATTCAGCCCCATCAGAAATGCTTCATTCCTGTGACTTTCAGTAGCAGTTCCACGAGTTCTCCCTCATATCTTTAGTTGAACTATTGGGGTTGCCTCAGTGTCTTGAATTGATTCAAAGTGTTTACCTTTGAGGGCCATTTTAACTTTGGGGCAAAGCCAGAAGTCCCATGATCCCGTGGATGAGGAAACACAATGGAGTTTTTACGAGCTACCTTTCTGCTGGTAGGCGCTCAGCAGCAGCAGTCACTGCACTTCTCATCACAACTTATAAAGACAAAAGAGAATCTCCAGAACTGCTTCATGGAAAACGATGGAGAAGGATGACATTCAGATGCGGGGGTCCATTTTGAGGGAGAGGAAAGACAATGTGTCTTTTGCCATAATATTTTAAGTGTAAACATTCACTATTTTTTCTGATCACCCTTGTAGTACAGAATAGGTAGCACTGCATTCTAGTGACACACACAGGTTATACGACTAAATACCTTGGTCTTTGGTTTCAACTCACTGGCCCTGGTCTTGGACTTTGCCAGCTGTGTGTCCTCATCTACCATACTTAGTTCTTCTAAGCTTTCTTAGCCTTTGTCATTGTGGTACTGGGGATTGAACCCAGGGCTGGGGAAGCACTGCACCACTGAGCTAAATCCCCAACCCTGCTGTTCAAAGGCTTTAATGATAAAATATCACTCACAGAACCTGATTACAGTAAAGATTCAGTTGTATATAGTGAATTCTCAGCAGATGACCACACAGCTGCTACCCACAGGAGTCCATTGCAATAGCAGCACAGGCCACAGTCAAAGAGCTGCCTGGAAAGTGCATTCTGTGTTTATGAGGCTATAGGGAAGCAATGTAAATATAGGTGACCTAGAATTTCGCATAACTCAAATCATAATCTTGTTCAATTAGTCTAGAATGGTTAATACCAAAGCGCCAGCTTCCTCTTAATCTCCCTCTCTCTCTCTCTCTCTCTGTCACATATTTTAACTTTAATAAATAATACTGAGTTATCTTTTGGTTAATGGAGAAAGTCCATGAGCTGCCTGGGTCTGCTCTGTGCCCTGTGCCTAGCAGGAATGAGAGTGCTAAACCTAGGAGAGGCGGACCCTGCCTCGTGATGCTTAGACCAAGGTAAAGGCGATCCTTCCATTTTTGAAGGTGATCCTTCCAATAACACACTGTCATGGAGTTTCTTGGTGGCAGGAGACGTGCCACCCATGCAGGACAGTATCTAGTTATCTAATCCATTGAGGAAAACAGCTAAGTAGAGACATAAATCTATAATGCAATTTCCAAATCAAAGTGCTTGAATAGTTTGGTCATTTGTTACCAGAGATGTTTATCATTATTTGAATTTTAAACAAGGATGTTTCCTGAGTGATCACTGAATAGGAATAAAATGAAAAAGTCCCACAGGAGTTTTGTTTAGCTAGCTCCAATTTTGTACCCATGTCCTTTTCCACATTTGAAATAACTATCATTGAGTAATATCTCAGTGTCCTGATGTCAATAAGTAGTCACTGAGTTACAAAGTTATATTTCCCTAGTAGAAAATTTAGTTTAATTTAATTAGACTTCGAATTCTCAAAATTAGTAATAGCCCATTCGTGGGAAAAGGGACCGCTCCTCAAATCACAAACAATGCACGTTCACCACCTAGTGGCACCTCTGGAAAACTGCAGGTATGCTGCGGTTCCAACAGAAGTACAGCCTGCGAATTTAATTTATAAAGAACACTGGAAGCTTTACGATCTTAGCTCTCATTTACTAGATAATTTGTGAACGGTTGGCCCCTGGTTTTATCATTATAAACTTTATTTCTTTTCAATTCCTGATGCACTTGGATTTACACCAGGTCACTGTCATCTTATCCTGGCCCTGCAGTACCAGCCTTCTGATTAGATCCTCAAACACCTCTAAAACACTGCGATGTATGTTATTCCTATCCTTTAGAAATAGAAAATAAACTTGCTTGTAACACATCCAGTAGTGCAAGTGCTTGACTCTGACTTTCCTCAACAAGTGTGGTCTTTCCAAGGACATATCAGACTCCCAGGCATTCCTACCCGGAGCACTCTACCTTCCTGCTCTCCTCCACCTGCTGATTCCTACCCATTCTTTGGGCCTCAAAGCCCCTTGCTGAGAAGCCCTCCTTGCTTATGCCAGTGGATTCTGCTTTCCTCCTTCAAAATTCCAAGGATGCTGATTGCTCATAGCCCAAGACAGACCCAGTTCACCTCGCTGCCTTCTTCAAAGTCTCCTTTGTCTGCAGACTAACAGCTGGTCTCTCTGAGGAGGAAGAGATATCTGCGGGAGACCTCTTGAGGACAGTGATTGTTCTGTGTTCACTGTGCTCAGCTCAGGGAAGAAGACAGAGCTCCAGAGAGAAGAGGCTGTGCCCACCCATCCTTACGAAGATCTCATTATTTCCATCTTTTAGGCCCAGATGTTTTACAGGTGTGTCTTCGATCACCCTGTCATTTGGCTTGCCATACACATGTGATCTTTTCAACGCCAGCTGTAGTTTCATGCCACTATATTTGCATAATTAGCGAGGAAGAAAGCTAGCGTGGTGTGCTTCATAATCGAGGCAAGAGGACTATTCTTTGATTACCTGAGCATTCTAGGTGGAAATTGGGGTTAACACTGGGCAAAGATTTGTCTCATTTATTCATTTTACTTTGTATTTTCAGGCTGGTCGTGATTAATGAATGCCTTTCAAAGGTCACTATCCATCTCTGAAATACCTGAGTGCTAGGCAAGCAAAATTGCACCTTTAGAGACAAGAACCTCACTGTTTCAGAAACACATCAGTGAAGAATGTGATCTGATCCACCAGGCACAGGGTTCATGAAATCAACACTTATTCACATGATCTCACTGCAGCAGCCAGCAACCTTCTAGTTCTGATTAAAACTATTGCAAGAATTGTAAGGGAATTCACTTTGTTCTTAAGTTAATTTGAATATATGTTGGAATCGCAAAAGGTGTTGAACTTCCTTCTCCACATGTAGCCCCAGTGATGTAATTCTAACAGGAAGACATGTTGATCTTAAAAAAATGGATAATTCAAGGAATGCACACTCAGCCAACCAGCATCTCAAACCTCAATTTGAACTCTACAGGTATAAGTGTATGATGAGATCTTAATGTTTATTAATTTGGAATAGAGTTTAAATAGTTTTAAATAAAATTTTTATGAGGTTCAAATATTTTCATCACACTAAGTGTTACAGCAAGTACTTTGCCAGACACGATCTTTTCTTGAATCATACACATTCAAAATGTATGTATATTTCAAAATAAAATTCATGTTGACTTCTCAATCTTAAAATAACTTTCTCTACACATATCCATTTATCTCTAGACAGTCATTGAAAATATGATTTGCCAAGTATTTGAATTTGTTTTTATTGTAAGACTGTGTGTTCTTACAATAAAAAAGGAGAAAAATCTACTTACATGCCTTCAGTTATCTTTGTCAAAATTTGATTTTTTTAGATATAAATAACCAAACTCTCTCAATGTAAGCTTGACACTGATAATGAATACGTTTCAGATGCCAACAGGAAGACATACTACTGCTGCAATTAAATGCAAATGCTTTGAGAGTGTGCAGTATTAAAGTCGGGTTTAAGGCACTGAATAAGGAAATTTACAAGTTAAGTGGCTTAAAGGAATCATTTCAACCTGCTGAGTCAGGTTTTCCCAGGGAAAAAGCTGCCCATGGGGAGAAATCTGGTGTGACTGTCAGTGGTAAAAACCCTGTGGGCTGGGTTTCATAGTGTTAAAATGAACGGATACATTATTCCTGACGCTGCTGCATTTTTATGCAAAGCGCATGCGGCCTTATTGCACAAAAGGCCCTGCCTCTGTCTCTCTGGACTGTCTGAGAACCCATCGTGCCGTGCAGTACCTGAGCTTTTGAAGAGGTACTTCACTTTTGTGCCCTTGAGTTGTTGAATGGTCCCTACATGAAAATGCCTTCCAATACTTATTAATTTGTAGGAGACTCTGACCTACGCAATGGGCTTTCTCAAAAGGAGGTGGGATTCATCAAAGAACACTTCCTTGAGAAGGTGGGGGTACATGGAATGGAGAATACACAAGCTATATATATATATACATATGTATACACACACACACACACATATAGGCTCACTATGTAGCCCAGAAAAGCCTTGAACTCACAGCAATCCTCCTGCCTCTGCCTCCCGAGTGCTGGGATTACAGGTGTGAACCACCACACCCAGCATTGTGGTGTGTGGTTATCAAGGATCGCACTCAGGACATTGTGCTTACAAGGCAGATGCCAGAATCGCTGAGCCAAATTCCCAGCCCACACAAGCTATATTGTATGAGGATGAGAAAAAAAAAAAGTGTTGGCTTAAAGGCAAGAATGCACATCAAGGAGATGCAAGATGAGACAAAGCTGGTGGGGAAGCTGTAGACAACTTTGAGGACCAACTAAGGACCCCTGCTTGGCCCTCGTGGTGCCATCTCCTTCCTCCTGGAGTGCAGAACAGTCACTTCAACTTCAGGCTGTGTCGTGTGTTGCGGGAGAGAACCTTAAGGATGACATTAATTAGACTCTTATCTACAACCCTTAACAAAACACACATTTTACAGACCACACCTGGCTTCTGTAGACAATTACGTGGTGACCTTCCTAAAGAAAAATCTCAAGTTTAAAAGGAAAAGAAGGGGTTGGGGGGTGTAACTCAGTGGTAAAGTATTTGCCCAACAAGTGTGAGGCCTGAGGTTTGATTCCCAACACTGTAAGAAAGATGGCTAGCTGTCTGGCTGGATGGAGGATGGATAGATGAGTAGATGAATGGGTAGACGATAGATGTCTATAGATGGAACACTGTTTCTTGTCTCTCTAGCTGCATATTCCTTCTTAGGCTAAAGTATGAGAGAAAATAAGAGATACTTTGGTTTCCAGTATTCAAACATTTACATCGCTTTACTTCTGTTATTACACTCACAATTACAGTGTTAAATTCAAGATGGAGTCTAATACAAAACCAATCCTGGATGACAAAAAGGACTCAGAGTTGCTCAAGGACTCACGCCTGACAGTTACATGGGCGGCACTGCCCATGCGACTAAGTGTATTATTTAAAAATGACTGCACTGGTGTCCAGCTTTCTTTCAGGCACTTTAGTGATACCCGAATCATAGCAGCCCAAGCCACCAGTTGGGAATGTCCTCTAGCAAAAATCATTAGCCCTTTTGTTTGGGGAATTTCTATAAAGCCTCCTATAACAGTACAGTTTTGAAATAGTGGAAGAGGTGACTGCTTGCATATCTTGAATTCGAATCGCACTCTCTGGTTTCCTGGCATAGCTTTTCCATGAGCTCTCTAACCTCTCTAAACCTCACCTTCCTCTGTGCAAGATCGAGGTAAACAGTGATAGGTATGTCTCGGAGTTACTGTCAGAAGCACAAGTAAAGATCGAATTGCAGTGCTATCCCAGTGCCTGGCCACAGCAGTACTTCAAGAATGTGAATCCAGAATGTTTAAATGACACTGTCTTAGCTATGAAATGTAAGCTGAAACCTTAAATTATCATTAAGGCAATAAAATACTAGGATGAAACTCCTAGAAAGTGGAAGACTAGAAGAAGAAATCATTCCGATACTCCTCCAGCAGAAAACGCAGGGGAAGATGTGTCTTTGTGTCAGTTTCAAGGTCTCCACGGATTCTTCCTTTTGGGTTTTGGTGACCAAGTGAATAGAGTACGAAGACTGTCATTTGCTTTGGTCAGGGCATCAGCGGAGCCAGAGATAGTGATACTGAACACTGTTGGACCAAACTCCTGAGCCTATGGGATTTTAAAGCTTGCCTGGGAGCCAGGAGAAAAGAGAATCCGAGTCAATGGACCCATTTACCTCCTGTTAAGCCAGATCAAAAGACAAAAGCATAACTTCTGAACCCTTTTGGTTTCGCCAAGAATCTGATAACAAAATATCTCTTTGCTCTTCAATAGTTCAACATTAAGTTTTAACTGAAAAATATAAAGGAAAATACTGCATCGAACAATTAACGTGAGGAGGTGGTATTTCTGTTCCTTCATGCCAGACTAAAAACACTGTAACACAGATCATCTTTCTATTTATTGTGTATCTACTTGGGACAGTAATTCAATCACTGAAACCATGTGAACACCTATGAACGCAGGCAATATGCCGAGCCGGAGAGACACAAAGATAATAAGGAGGACAGGATGGTAAATAGCTCCTCCTCGGGACCCGTCCGATGAGTTCTGCAGCCGAGACCTTACCGGTAACTGGCAGAAACAAGACACACAAACAAGAAAAGCAAAATAACTTTTCTCATCTAACAAAACCAAAGAATCAACCAGAAGCCTCAAATGAAAATGCAGTGAACATACTCATGCCAACCAGCATCAAAGGTATGAGAGTTTATTCACTCGTTTGTCAGCAGAGTTTTCTCCAAATAGGAATAAGTGAGAACTGCCTAGACTAGTCTTCATCCCGATGCTCTGTTTGGAGAGGTGGTAAGTGTTGCATGAACCAGTAAAGCTGCAAACTTGCTTCAGGTCAATTCATTCAAAATATAATGGTGAGTCTACAGTCTGCCAGCACTGATTTCATGCTAGAGAGAGAGAAGTGAAGGAGGAAAAAAGCTGAAGACTCGGGAAGGAGAGAGGAGGAGATGGAGGGTGTGGCATATGCTCTATGACCCTGTCCACATTGAGGCCCTGGAGATTTGCTAGAGATGCTCAGTTCTTGGGCTCGGAAAATCATTTGAATATTCTATTCAGGGCTAAATCCACCTCCTTGACTGCCAGGATGCAGCCGCTATATTTTCACAATTTATGAGGAGCAATTTTGGTGGACGATGGGACAGAAGAAGTCAAAGTGAAGGACAAGGGCTTGAGCACTGTGTTCAAATCCTGCCCTGCCTGTGCCACACCAACTCATCCAAGACAACCCACCTGGCTATGGTTTTCTAATCTTTGAGCTGGGGAGAAGCAGGTTTGCCTTTTGTGAGAAGAAAATGTGAGTATACTGAGCTCACCCAACTGAAGTGCTTATTATCATCATTAGAAAAACCTTCATGAAGGAAGAGGGTGGTTCACAAGGCACAGGCAGGATCTTGAACGTCACAGATGCTTTGCAGGGCTCCACAGAATTCACAGAGCAAGAGCAAAAGCACAGACAGACAGAAGGCGGGAGACAGGAGATACCGCTTGGGACAAATCAAGGGCTTTTGCTGGAACACAGAGCACCCGAAAGAGCAAGCGGGGCTGGATGAGAGTATCAGCCAGGGACCCAGGCGCTGCCTGCCTGAGAACCGCCCTGGAACGGGCTGACCTTCTCCCTGCTGGGAAAGGACAAGATGGTGAAGGTTTCTGAGCAAGAAAGTTCCAGCAGCGGACAGCGGCATCAGCAGCAACAGCGGCATCAGCAGCAAAGCAGCAACAGCGGCAATAGCGGCAACAGCAGCATCAGCAGCAACAGCAGCAGCGGCAACAACAGCAACAACGGCAACAACAGCAATAGTGGCAACAGCAGCAACAGCGGCAACAGCAGCAACAGCGGCAACAGCAGCAGCGGCAACAACAGAAACAACAGAAACAGCAGCAACAGCGGCAACAACAACAGCGGCAACAACAGGAACAGCGGCAACAGCGGCAACAACAGAAACAGCGGCAACAACAGGAACAGCGGCAACAGCGGTAACAGCGGCAACAACAGAAACAGCGCAACAGCAGCAACAGCGGCAACGACAGCAAAAACGGCAACAGCGGCAACAGCGGCAAGGAAGGGCCGTTCTGTCCGAGGACGTCGCTCACCGCTGCTCTTGATGTACAGACGCTGTATGTGGGCTCGGGGACGCAGGCAGACCCACAAGGTAGAACTGACTTAGGAAGCGGATCGGGTTGGATCGCGGGAGCCGAGGGTGGCAGAGGCTGCCCGGCCACAGCTAGCGTGTAGCAGGAGGCCCAGAGGGTCTGACCGCAAGCAGTGGGAGTGGGATGGGTCAGGAAGGGGAGCCGGGGGAGGTTAGAAGAGAGACGCAACGTGAGCAACTGGCAGAAGCAAGTTTGTGTGTGTCTGTCTGTCTGTCCGTCCGCCCTTGGGTGCCGTGCTGAAGGCTGGACCCAGGGCTGCACATGCTAAGTTAGTACTCTGTGTCTTCAGTCCAGGGCTCTGGGTTTTGACGGATCAGCCAAGGCTGACAGGCGCTTACGGCGGCCTCGTCAGGAACAAGGACCCCGCGGAGCTGCAAGGGGTCCCTGGGAGCAGCCAAGGGACGTGTTCTCGGGACAGGGTAGACGGGTCTGTGAACGGGCCCGTCCCTGCTGCACTTTAACCCCGTGGTATTTGTGAAACCACAGGATTTTCTTTCCACAAGGTAACTAACTCTTGATCTGATCACAGCAGAGATTTGATGGCAACACTCGCTTCGTGTCCAGTTCACCTTCCGAGCGCGGTATCAAAGGCAGAGGCTGAACGTGGTGTTTCTGGTTAAGCCACCAAGTGCCTTAGCACGGCACGAGGCGCAACGACTGAGGGCGTTGGGGGTCGGATGCGGGACTTTACCTTCCCGCTGCGAGAAGCCCCCCCCACGCGTGGCCCTTCCCCGCACGGCTGCGTGACGGTGTCCTCGCTGGGGACAGGGCCGGAGATGCTGTGTGCCAGGTGGGAGGTGCAATCGCAGCGCTGCGCTGGTTTCCCCACCTCTTCCGGGGCGGGCTTTTCACACTTCTGGGGAAAAGGGGAGGAGGCACGAGCAACACACACACACACACGCACACACACATGCACACACGCACACACACACGGCTCCTGCCCTGGCTGAACTCGGTCTCTTTAGAAGCAGGGATGTGGGGCTAGAAGGAGAGAAGCTGCCTTGAAAGGTGACCCGGGGAGAAAGAGGCCCCCCCACTGTTGCCCGCCTCAGTGTTGTCAGGAAAACCACCGCCCATCTGTAGCTTCTCATGTTAGGTCCACAACGTGTGTACGGCACGGGACACACAGAACCGCGAAGGTCCCGGACTCAGAGAGACGGTCAGTGTTGGAGGTAGTGGAGAGACAGGCCAGTTCCCTGATCTAATATCGCACACCTTATTCAGGCATGATAATTACGGGGTCCTCACCCCGTAAATATCACGATGACTATATAGTAAGAAAAGGTTTAAAAAATGAAAAAAGGGGCTGGGGATTTAGCTCAAGTGGTACTGCGCCAACCTTGGATGCACAAGGGCCACAGTTTGATACCCAGTACCACAAATAAATAAACAAACAAATAAATAGAATAATAAAAGCATCAGATATTCTTATAGAAAAATTAAAGGCAGAGTCATGATATCTAACACACACAATAGAGAATATTGAAGTGTTGAAGTATTGAAGAGCACTGAAGTATTCATTGCTGAAGAAATGAATGTGTTAAAGAAAGAAATAGTTGTTAAAGAATGAAATGTTTATTTGTAGGGATGAATTAACTGAATCAACATTACTCAGTGTATCCTCGTGATTAGGTGCATGTGACCATATTCCTCTGCATTAGTTTAGGTAGTAGTTCCTCACATAGTAAACACTTTGGAAGTTGATGGTTACTTATACTGTTGATATCACTGGTATTGTTTGGATCCCAAACAATTTCTTTCCATTACATCATCCCATCATTTACTATCTCATGGTGGTAATACAGCTGCCCCTGCGGTTGGCATTGCAGCTGCATTCCAGGGTAAATACAAGGAGGAGGGAGGTATTCAGTACTATTTGATGGTCATCCACAGATACAATAAAACCTTAGAAAATTGAATATTTAGGCTAGAATCTCTGCTGTCACACACAAAAATCAGTCATCTATTTGCAAAGAAGAAAGAAGACATTGGCACTGGTCAGACAAGTAACAGTACCACTTGTGCGTTTAGACTCCTTTCTGCCTTCTGGATACTCCAATAATTTGCAGTTTCCTATTAATTTGCTTGTCTACCATTTCTCCCTAATGGGATGAAGGCAGAGCTCACCATTAAATGTGTTCTCCTATCTTTTCTACATAGTAGGTACCAATAAGGATCGTTGAATATTTTGAAATTACAAAAAAATTTGAAGGGCATATAAAATGATGCTTTTTAAGTAATTATAGAAAAAAAACCTCGAGCTACTTTTACACTTAAGCATTAGCTACTAGTTCATTTTAAACACTCTAGGTAAAGTAAACTGAAGTTTCAGGAAAATTAGAATAAATATAAATAATACAATATATGGTGATAGTTGTAGCACTGCAGACAAAACTGAAATCCATCTCTACAGAATAAAGCTCATTTCCTTGGTCCTCTAATGCATCCTGTACCATAAAGACTGGTAAATTATTCTAGAAATGCTAATTCCCTCAGGTTTAGAGAAATGTAGTGGATCTCCATGTACACGAGAAACTTTCTATGTTCAAAACTCCACAACTTGGTTCCAACCCATCTGTAACCCTGTTGCACGAACTTGATCAGAATTGTTCCTCTGGTCAAACTCTTCCACTCTCTGTGCTTCAGTGCATCTTGGGCATTCTCCTTTCCTTGAATTCTTTCACTCTCTCACTTGGTTTGTCTGAATTGGACTTAACCTTCAAAGCATGGCTCAAGGATCCACTTGACAGTTAGGCAAAGGGGTTCCCAGTATCCTTTAGGCCCCAAATAGTTTGTTTTTGACATAGCCTGGCAGACACTGGTTGCTGTTGTTCTTTTTGTAGAAGAGTCACACTGTGAACGTACCATCCTTTCTCTCTGATGCAGCATCACATCTATCAGAGCACCACAGTGCCAACTATCTACAGTGTTACCCAGGACTGGTCCCTTGTTGGTTCTTGAAGGCATGGCAGCCACCAAAAAGTGCTTGGTCCTAAACTGTTGTAGTCATAAAGAGTAGAGTCATGAATCCCCTGGTACTCACGAGTTCTAGCTTGTGCCTCAAGACCCAAACAAAAGAGGAGTCCTGGAATGAAATGTTCAGGTCAAAATGTGTCCAGTACCAGATTTCAAAGCAGTTGAATGCCAAGCTTCCTCAGTATTGGGACACCAATTGCTAGAGTTCTGAGAGTGACTATGCTCACTAACTAACAATGTCATAACTATACATCTGCTAACATAATGCAGGAATTTAGAACTATCATCTGAGCCTTATAATCTGAGATTATTGTTCAATGATAATTTGTAGTACTGGGGACTGTACCCATGGCTTCACACTGAGCTACATTCCCAGTCCTTCTGAAAATTATATTTTGAGTCTCATTAATTTGTAAAATTGCCCAGGATGAGCTTGAACTTGTGATCCTCAGCCTTTTACAGCACTGGGATTACAGATGTTTGCCCCCCTACCTGCTGAAGTATTATTTTTATTCTCATTTTAAAGATGAGGAAACATTGATTTCTAATCAAGAGTTAATAATATCTGACTTCTAACCCAAAAGTTAGTCATTCTTTTTCTGCCAAAGGCTAGGGGCTACATATTTTAAGGCCCCTCATGCCATACAACTTCTACTATAACTATTCAACTTCACATATAAAACAAAACTTTATTTATTCCAGTATACTTTCACTATAAAAATATGTAGCTGACTGAGTTTGGTCTACTGACCTCTGTCTAGTCCAAATAACCCCTTTTATATATTCAGCTCCCACAGGAAAAGCCACTTGTCCTGGAATGCAAGTGACACAATCAGATCTAGAACACACGCCTTGTGACTATGTTCTTTCATCACAGACTGACCCAGGATAATTATTCTGTAATAAGATTGTGAAATGATAAGGCAGATCTGATACTCTTGACAAAACATCATGATTAGATTCATGTGATTTGACATAAATTTGATTCCTTTTTTTGGATCTGACAATGAACTTTCAAATTTAGTTTCTCTATTTATCTTTGAGACAAAAACATTGCTCGGAGCAGGCAAGCACTTGCCACCACTTCATGTGACATAGGTTTAGGACCTAGGAGCCACTTGGGAGCAACAGGGTGCAATGGCAGATTAGCCGGACAGCAGCATGTGGGGTGCTTCTGATTATGTGCGGCTTCCTGCCAACTTTCTGCCTTGGCCTCCTGTTTACTGTGGCACATCCTGGCAGGGTTAGACAGCCAGGTGTGTCTATTGTGTCCCATGACTGCTTGACCTTCTTAGCCCCATGCTGTAAAAAAAAAAAAAAAAGAAAAGAAATCTAGCTTCTCGGTATTAATTCACATCTTTTTTTTTTTTTTTTTCTTTTTGAGACAGGGTCTCGCTTTGTAGTTCAGGCTGGCCCTGAGCTCACTATGTAGCCCAGGCAAGCCTTGAACTCAGCAATCCTCCTGCCTCTGCCTCCCGAGTGCTGGGATTACAGGCATGAACCACCACACCCGGCTTTATTCACATCTTTAATGAAAATAAACTGTTCCCCTTGCACATTGACTTCTTGAGAACTCTTATTAGCACTGGAAGTTTTTCTCTCTAATTGTCTCAGGGCTCTGTGCTTCAGGAAGAACCTCTTGAGTCAGAAGTGCTATCATACAGTACTTCTGGCTCTCTGTTGCATCTGGAAACCATGCAGAAAATAAGAAAGGCATGCATACGTGTTCTCTTGGGCAAAGATAAGACGCTATGCCCTTGACAGTTCGCTGTGCACTCGCCACAAAAGCCTGGTCATCCTATGTGTTAGTGCTCAACATGATTAGAAGGCAGTGAGATAGAGGCCCTAGGAGGTCAGGAAACACAGTTGTCTTTCATGCTTTTGCTCTCACTTGGCCTTAGTAGATTTCTGTCCTTGATCTACACTATGCCTGGGGTTATGTTCTGAGTAGCCATGTCTTATTAGGTTTTGTGCATTACCTTTAAATAATTAGATAAACTTGAAAGAAGCTCTGAATCCTTACTAGTCTATATATTTTTTACTAGTCTAATTGGTCATCAAGGAGACAGAAGAAAAAAAACATTTTGAGTAGACAGAAGTACTAATGCAGTGGTAACTAGGTTGTTTTATAGGTGACAGACACCTCCTGGCACTTAAGACATATTATGC
>PVIC010028214.1:0-23370 GCA_004025085.1 Thryonomys swinderianus
CCAAAGCTAGAAAACAGCTGGGGTAAGAGGAGAGTTTTGCCCGTAGTCCTTCAAGGTCAACCGGATCAGGGACATATTAGATTCCCTCTAAAAAGACTGGACAACTTGAGTGAGTCACTCAACCTCACAGGCAGAGAGGTGGTTGGGCTCCAAAGAACATGAATTAGCCAGCATACATGCGGCTAAAAGACCAGTCACCAAAGACATACTTCCCCAAAAGCCATATGGTCACACAAAGAATGTGACCAAACCCAGTAAATAACACAAGTGATTTTAAAAATGTAGAGGAACTAAGAGATTCTTCACATGGCCTCCCAGATCATGCCAAAGGAGGATGGAATATATTTTGGGTTTTTTTAATTAATGTTATTGGGATATTTTTGGTATACATTATCATCAATTTGTCACTGAGAATTTGTACTTGTACTTGATATATCTTGGTTCTTATTTTTTCCCATCCTGTATGCTCCTTATTTAGGGACTTGGCTCTGTGGTTCTGGTGCCTGCATCACAACTGCAAGGATCTGAGTTTGATCCTTGTACAAAAATAAAAACAAACAACAAAAAAGTGTAAAGATTAAAAAAAGAGAAAAGTTAGGGGCTGAGAGAGTAGCTCAGTGGTATAGCATCTTCCTAGCATGTACAAGTCCCTGACTTCAATTCTTGGATCCACCCCAAAAAATCTTAATTACCTAGAATATATATAGAATTTTATTATATGCCTGGTATTGAATAAAGCCCTCCTCATATGCCATCTTGTGTGTGTGTGCGTGTGCATGGAACACAAGTAGTCTTAATTTCACTTGTTCTTAAACACCTACCAACCTAGTGCATAAAAAAATCTCTAAAACAAACAAACAAAAAAAAAAACAAAGCCAAATACATCTTCCTAAGTAGGGACATGACCACGCTCCATATACCCTGAGCATCATGGGAAAAATATAATCCTCAACAAAGATGTTCTGAAGAGAAAACCCTCAGGGACTGACCATGACAGGTGTGAGAACTGCTCTACGTCATAATAGGACTGGGAATCCTTCCATCCTGATGGCGTCAGAGACAAGTGGACCCTTCTAAAATGCAGAAGGAAACAGAGACACTCCCCCAAGGATGTGGACCAACTGAGGTAAGTGGAATCCTCTAAAGCATTGCTGTGAGGCCAGGTCCCACACGTTGTCCCTACGTGTGTGGAGACCTCTACAACATGACGGTGCACAGACTCCTCCACGTTCTCACCACTCCAGGCACATTTGGAGCCTCCAACAAGGGGATGGGAGCAGAGGCTCTGATTCTGTCCACCTCAGGCAGGGGGCATCTCCACGATAAAGATGTGAGCAGACACTGTAACAGGACCATCCCAGGGAGGTGGGATGTTGTTCAAGGAAGAAAGGACCATGTGAAGACTATGCGGAAGCCTCAAAAAAAGGATGTGAGTAAAACTTCACCGTGTTCATCTATGTCCAGTGTTGGAATCACTGTAAACAAGCATATGATCAGTGAATCCAGATGTCCTGCTATCTCAGGTGTGGGGAACTTTGTTATTTAAAATTCATATATTAGCAGACAAAATTCTCAACTCCTGATAATCTCAGGCCTGTGTGGAGGCCTCCAGAATATGGACATGATCAGAAACGAGCACACAGAAACATTGATGTATGTATGACTGCCGAAATCCCCTGTGATGTGAGCAGAGCCCCCACCCATTATCAGGCAAGAGTGGTGGCCTGTAAAGTTCGGTTTGGGGAAAAGATCCCCCAGGCATTGGTGGAGCCTCATAAATAAGCTTGTGATCTAAAACATTCCATGTAGTGACTACTAATATGTCCGTGATTGTAATGTCTGTACAAAGAAGCTATCAGCAGACAGCAACACGAGCAGTCACTCTGGCTGTACGTGGAGTATTCTGTTACACAATGTAAGAAGAGCTACCCTGTGCACTCAGCGTTGCACTACTGCTTGTTGGAGTTGGAAACGTTGTACAGTGTAAGCTTACCCAAACATCCCCTATGTCCCCATAACCTGCACTTTTGTGATGACCGTACCATGTAACTGTTGATCCAGATCCCCACCCACCATGTTGTGAACTAAACAACCTGGTTGTGATGGAAAACATCCCTGTCCCAACCATCTGAGGGAAGTATGGAGCACGGCACTGTGCCCACGTGAGTAGGGCCTCCCCCATGACCTGACAACCTCAGGCACTGGTGGAGCCTAGTGGAACACAGCTCATGAAGAGACCCCCCATGTCCTTACAAACAAGCGTGTAGGCCCTTTACAAACCCGTGTGAGCAGAGCACCCACATGTTGGAGGAATGAGAACCAGATATGGAACCCTGACACATAAAGACACAAGAGCCACATCCAGCATTACCTGACAAAGCTAGGCCCATGGGAAAGATCTACAATGTGGATGTGGCCAACAGCACCACATCCCTATGCAGTCACCACTTCCTGCATGTGGAGCCCTCAGGGTCCTGAGGGTGTTTGGAGCAGCCTATGTGCACGGGGGTGAGGCATGTCGTGGAACCCTGACACCAGAAATGTGAACGTAGCACTGCAGCATGTACACGTGGTGACCACTGCAGCCTGTGGATGCCCTGTCCAAGCCGAAGGCGAGCAGTGCCACTCTGCATGCTGACAACCCCAGGCATGTGTGCAGCTGTGTACAATGTGCATGAGAGCCCCACTAGATCCTCACCTTTTGTGGAGTCAGAACCCTGTTAGTTGGAGAATTCCAACTCTGACACATCTTGGCCACCTAGCATGTTTTGAACTGCTAAGTTTGTGAGCACTGTCTCATTGCACTGGATCATTCCCACAATAGGGGTGGGAAACCCTGTATAATGTAAATGGGAGCCGAGCACCACGTACTGCCCAGTACAGCCCATGATTATGAAGTTGTGGTGACAAGTGCCCATGTCCTGATCACTTGCAATGTGTGTGCCCCTCAAATATAACCATGTAAGATGAGCCTCCCCCATGTCCTCCTTGTGTCTGCTGTGTGTCCCTACACGATATGGATGTAAACCATGTCCCTACCCCATGTCCTCATGTCCCTGTGGCTCTGTTGAGCCTTGCATCACGTGGATATTCAAAATGCACCTGTGTCCCAACCACCCTGGCAATTAATGAAGTCCTATACACCAAGACCCTCCCCTGGCCACCTCAGCCTATCTGTAGCCCTCATTGATAGGACAGTGCCCAGAACCCAGCCCCATCCTTACCACCTCAGTGTACCAAGATCCCCCGACAGTGTGGACGTGAGCAGAGCCTCCCCCTGTCCTGATGACCTCTGGCATTGGCGGAGGCCTATGAAACCTGAACGTGAGCTGAGACCTTCAGAGTGGTGACCTCTGTGGTGATTGTGCCATTGAACCCGTGTCCAATGTGGCTTTCCGCTGAGAGCACAATGACCGGCAATTATAAAACTTCAACAACACATGTGAAGAGCAGCCCTCCTGCCAATTCAGGCCATCTGTAGTCCCTCCCTATCGGAAAGTGAGTAGAACCCTCACATATCATATCCACCTCTGACACATACGGAGCCCTCAACCTTCAGGGGGGTACAGGAACCCCCCCTGACCTTGCCCATCTCAGGAGTGTGAAAACCCTCTACAACATGAACGTGACCAGTGCCATGGCCATGTGGTGTTCACCTCATGCATGAGTGATCATGCCTTCTCACTGATATGTATGTGAACACAGCACTATGTATTCTGACCACCAAAGTCATGTGTTGGATGTTCTACCAGATGATTGTGAGCAAAGCACCCATTTACCCAACCCCCATGCTCACCATCTCTGACAGGTGTGTAGGTTTGTAGAATAGTAGCTATGGGCAGTGCCGTCCCATGCTCTGACTAGCGAAGCATGTGGGGGACCCTATAGGAAGATGTGAAGTGCCCCTCCATGTCCTGTCCACCTTAAGTGTGTGCAGAGCTCTCTACAACATTCATGTGAGCTGAGCACCTTTTTCTTCATTTTCTCAGGTGTGCAGAGCCCGTGGGTGCGCGACGTGACCAGAGCCCTCCATGTCATGACTGCAGCCGTGTATGAAGGTCTCTAAATGATGCGAGCAGAGCCATCCCTGTCCCCACCACCTCTGCTATGTCAATCCTTCTGTGATGTGGACGTGAGCAGAACACCCTTCATCCGATCCGCTGCGGGGAGTGGCGGCTGTTCAACATGGACAGAAACAGAGCCCTCCACTGTCCTGACCGTGTCAGGCATGTTTTTGGGCCCCTTCGGCAAGGATGTGTTCAGATTGCCCCACCTCCTGACCAGGTATGTTTGGAGCCATCTACGACATGCTTGTGATCTAAATGGTCCATGTCTTACCTCAGATGTGTATGAGGCCCTGTACATTGTGGTTACCAGTACAGTGTCTATGTCCTGACCATCTCAGGTCTGTATGGAGCCCATTAGAACATGGATGTGAGCAGAGCCCTTTTCATGTTCTGATTATCTCAGATGCAGATGGACTCTTCTTCAGTAGAGACGGAAGCTGTGTCTATTGCAGGTGTGTGTGGAGCTCTGTACTGTGTGTCTGCCAACAGTGTGCCCTGTCCAGCCCATTTGAGGTCAGTGGAGAGCTTTACAACATGGGCATGACGACTAGAGCCCATGACCCACCACGCCTAGCATGTGCAGAACCCTAAGTGGCCCAGCCCTGTCAGGCACCCTGCATGGAGTTCTGCACACTGTAGACAGAAGCAGTACTCCCTTCCCTCCCGTCTGACTACCTCATCCACACTTGGAGTCTCTGTTATGTGGGTGTTCAGGCCTCCCAGTCCTGTCAACACCTACCCAGTAGTGGTACTTCTACAAGGTAAGGTAGGCACAGGGCCCATGCCTGGACCATTTCAGGTGTGTGGAACCCTCCAGAAGGCTGGCATAGCCCCAGGCCCCTCATCCTCATATCCTCACACCTTTGCCATGTGTGAAGAACCCCTCTACAGTGTGATGCCCCTTCGTGTCCTGGCCATGTCAGAGGTGCGTTGGTCCTTCTATGACATGGATGTGAACAGAACCCATAACTTGAGTATTTCAGGTGTGTGCAGACACCTTTACAAAGTCCATGTGAGCAGAGTGCCCCCACTCTGAATGTCTGGCCATGTCGTGTGTATGCTCACATGAATGTGAGTAGAGTGCCTATGTCCTGACCATCATAGGCACGTGTGCAGGGCTCTACAACACAAATGTAAGCTGAGATGCCCTCCCATCTAACCATCTCATATGTGTGAGTTTAACCAGAATCCTTTGTTTTCACCACATTAGCTGTGTCTGCAGAGCCGTCTAGAACATGCATTTGAGTAGAGCCCCTGACCATCAGGTGTCTGTGGATCTCCCTACAATATGGAAGTGTTAGGAGTAGCCCTGCCCCATCACCTGGTATGTATGCATGGAAGGTCATGCCAAATGGATCTGAGCTGGGTCCTCACAGCTGGGGACCTCAAGCATGGGTGGAGCTCTCTACAGGGTGGATGTGAGCCAAGTCTCCAAGTCCTGTCAGTAGAGAGGAAAGCACGACATAAAGTAAATAAAAAACAACCTCTTGTGAACCAAATTTTGCTAATGTCACAGCTTAAACTGACTGCTTTATTCTCCTTGTGTAACAAGGTATTTTTTTAAATCTTTCAGTAAAATAAAGGAAATCAACATGCACATGGGCAAAGGCAACTCAGAACCAGATTGAGACCAGCTTTCCTGTCACTCACTTCTCTAAAGACGCTGCAGAACTGAATGTCCATATCCTGACTCTCGACTTGGCATGTGGGGCTATTTCTAAGACTATTTCAGCCACTGACCCACCACAGAACCAATTTTTTGTGTTTCAACTAGACTTACTGCACAGAAGGAATTGTAAAGAGTAACTGAAAACACCCCTTTACACATTCAACTTCTACAGCAAAGCAGGACTCAGGGCTGGTTGGACACAGGCTGCACAGGACACGGCCAGCCCTGATGATTCCAGCAAGAGTTTGGCGACATCTTGTGAAAAGGTTCCATACTGCAGCCCATACACCTGAAGCGTAAGCAGGCTGTCCACTAGACCCTGGACAGTCCACTAGACCCTGGACACAGAATGCAGGGCTGGCCCAGGCCCTTGTGCAGAGACAAGCTAGATGTGCCAGCCAAAGCTCAGCTCAAGAAGAGGAAAGTACCAAGGCAGGGAAAGATGCCCTTCCCATGCCTGACTCTGCCTGCTGTAGGAAGGTTTTGCTGAAACTGGAGACACCAATCTAATGCCTGAAAATACTCACTACCAAGGTAACATCTAAGGGTGTGGGTCAGAGGCAAGTGACTGTTTGGACAGCAGTTTGGCATCACATGGCCCCCTTCCAGCACAGTCATAGCAACTGGGAGACCACACAGGATCCATCATTCCGCAGAAAGACCAAGGCGCACAGCCATGGAACACCATGTGGCAGTCTGTAAGCAGACTCCTCAGGCCAGCCAGAAATGCCAATGGTAGCAGCCAGAGGAAAAAGCAGGCAGTGGAGAGACAAAGTGTGACCTTCATGCTTTAAAAACACATTGTTACAAATACAGAAATTTCTGGGTTCAAAAGACAATCAGACTGGGCCAGAGATTTAGCTCAGTGGTTCTCGTGCCTGCCTAGTAAGCGCAAGGTCCCTGGTTCGATCCCTGTAACCACATACAACACCAGGAATGGTGACTCACACCTACGAGCAATCAGTACCACATACCACACCGCTGGGCATGGTACCGCATGCCCATAATCCCAGCACTCCGGAGGCAGAGGCAAGAGGATTGCTGAGTACAAGGCTTGCCTGGGCTACACAGTGGCCTAAACTACAAAGTGAGACACTGTCTCAAAAAAAAAAAAAGACAGTAGGACTTATTTGCAAGGAGAACTGAGAAGCAGACTCTTACATTCCTAAGTCCTTCTGAGTTATCCAAATGTCTACTCACTGAATGGCTAAGGAAAAATATCAAGTGATTTGAACTTTTCAGCAGAAAGCTCAAGTAGATTTCACTAAAAGATTTCAGTTAAATGTGAGAGAAAACTGAACAAGAGCTGTGGAATCTTCAATTTACAGTGTCATGGTGCATCCCCATCACCCAGCACTCATAAGGCTGAGGCAGGCGGACTTTGAGATTGAGATCTACCTAGGCACATAATGAGACCTATCTCCAAAAGCTAAAAAAAAAAAAAAAGTTTTAGGTTGGAACATTTCAGATTAGAGGTAGTTCATCTGTGATGCTTTGTTCTTTTTTTTTTTTTTTTTTGAGTAGGACAACTTTAGTGAGAAAGAAAGCCCCCTTAAAAGAGGGACAGAAGGGGAACCCAAAAGTGGGTGAACCCCTGTGATGCTTTCTTCTTTCGGTTAAAACCTCTTACACAGTGCTGTTCAACAGAAATGTAACACAGGCCATCTCCCTACTTTTAAAATCTTAAGAAGCCGCAGCTAAATAAAAAAGCAGGTGAAATTAACTTTTGTATTTTAATTCATTGTATCCAAAACAGTATCATTCCAACATGTAAAGAATATTTTAACAATCCTATTTACTTTTTAAATATTATCTGCCAATTATATTTTTTATTTTTAATTTGGATACATCTCAATTTGGACATGATATTTTCATCAGCCATGCCTGATCTGTATTTAGATTTCACAGAATTTAGGTAGAGGTCTAGAGATGTAGCCCGGTAGTAGAGCACATGCTCAGTATATACAGGGCTAGTTTCCATCCCCGGCACCAAAAACAAATACAAACTGTCACAAATTCATATATCCAGGATAGACTCATATACCTGGGTTCCTAACATACTTAGAAGCATTCTAACAGCTGAACCCATCAGTTTTCAAACAAGCAAGAGTAAAGATTTCGTTGTCCTGGCCATATTCCAAGTACCCACCGCCTGAATGCTAATGGCAGCTGTGTTGGACAGATGTACGAAACAGTGGTCCACTCAGGGGTGCCACCAGACCTGCAGCACAGCTCAGACTAGTTCCAGATTCAAATATGAGTCCACTGTGACCCACATCAGAAATGCAGGGGCCAGCACTCTGGAAAGAGCTCAGCATTGCTCTGTTTGATGCATGTCTCAACCACCTTTGTGTGGGATGTAACTGAGCCCCTCTTCCCCATTATAATTAGAGGCTCTGCAATCAGGAAGGTGGTTCACTAGGACTTTTAGTCCAGGTGCCATAAGTTGTCTCCATGGGAAGTTGGACAGGGTGGCTGGACCAAGGGATTAGGATCAGACCAGCTGGTTCGGCACTACACCTCAGTCCTGACTGCCAAGGGCCTGGGAAACAAGAGGACTTGACTCGTACCAAACCTAATGCTCACAGCTTCATCGCCAGGATTCCTAGAATGTAGTCACGGTCAGTGACAGGAATAGGATCACTGTCCAAACCACGAGACCACTTAGCCCAGCTTGCCCCTCACCCTTCCCATTCCTTGGGTTTTCTGCTCTTCCAAACCATCCAAACAGCCCCATTCCCTCTGCCTGCTTCATAGTTTCAAGTCAATTCTGGAAGTTACCATCATTTCAACACTAGATAGGGCTTCATCTTGAACTGCTGCCATCTCTGTAACTTTTTTCTTGGAGTTGAAACCAAAGTCAGTCACGAGTGAACTGTCTCGGGCCCAGCTGTGGTGGAAAGAGTATGCAGCAGTCCTGACACACACCTCCCTCAGGTGTCCACATGCTGTGGGGAGAAGATTCCAGAGCACTGGCAGCTGTCTGAAGACCGGGTCCTGGGCGGGCCAGCTCTAGGGCAGAGCTGCTGCTGATCTGGCTCACTTGGAAGCTCTTGAAGCTACTTGATTTCATCGTTATAGTGACATAACTCATTTTAGAGTACCACTTAATATCCCCCTCAGATTTCTATGCAACCCCGAAAAGTATGAATGGAAGACTGTGCCCCAGGAAAAGAAAGCACTGGAGCATCAGTCACCCGCAAGGCTGGGTCAGGGCAGAGACGAGCTGATGTGCCTTATAAGTAGGTAAGAGTCCCCTCATCACTTCACTTTCCACCTGGAAGCAACACAAAGTGCGAACTGGTTAGACGCATTTTGATGACCTAGAAGTGGCCCATCATACAGAAGGATCTTGAAGGCCACAAGACACAGTTCAGAAGCAGCTGACAGGGCCTGGAGCTGGGACAGATTGCACCCCGCCCTCGGGAGTCCCACATCACCTTCCACCACACAGCCAGCTACTAAGGGCACCACGAGTGCGGGGCACAGTGCCTCACCCAGCACAACCGCAGCTGCACACATTCATCATGCACCTCAGACTCACCTGAGTCGCTGGGCCAGCCAGCTGGAAGACAGTGCGTTGAGAGCTCCTGATGGCTTAGACTCGGAGGCTCTTGTGGCCTGGCACCTGCACAGATCAGGGTTCGGTCAGTCCCACCATGTGCACCAAGAAAGCCCATCTGAGCTACACAGCCAGGGAGCAGACGTCAGCCTGGTTCAGGTATGGACCATATGCGAAGCAACAGAAAGCAAGTAAAAGGTAACATCCTTCCATTTTATTCACCAACATATTTAGGCAAATATTTCTCCTGCTTGATAAAAGAACTAGAGTTATGGAGTGAATCATCTCCTACCAAAGAAAATACTGGCATCCTGACCCCTGGGGCCTCACAATAGAGCTGATCTGGAGTCAGGGCCTTCAGAACTGACCAAGCGCCAACAGAGGTCATCAGAAAGGGCCTCCACAATGGGAAAGGGGAGCAGGGACACAGAAATGCACACACAGGCGGCCGTGGGAAGATGATGACAAAGATCAGGTGCTGTGTCCACAAGTCAAGGCTCCCTACAGCAGCCGGCAAACCATAAGAAGCTGGGGAGGCTGGGCAGGTCTCTCCCCTCAGCCTCTGAGAGCCAATGTGTCCACACTCTGACTTCCCCCTCAGACTCTGACAGAGCAAGTCCCTTGTGAAGATACTTTCATGGTGCTCTGTCATGGCAGCTACAAAACTAACACAAGCAGATGCCAATGTTAACTTCAAACCCAATTTTATTATACCCCCACCCTACAGCAGATTGTTAGGGTCAACATGGTAGTGCAGACATGCTTGAAGTTGGCCCCCACACTGGCCCCAAGGTCAACCGGTTCTCCTTGTACATGGAGCTGCTTGCAAGCTTGGCCACAGCCAGGAACCACCCTCACCCTGCTCTGCTGGCCTGACAGCTCTCAGCTCTGCAGCCATGGTCCAGAGGGTGTCTGTGTTGAATGCAGAAGTTGCCACGACACTGTACACAAGGCAGCTGCAGCATCTCCTTCTTCCTGCATCCGTCCTTCGAGCACCGGAACGTGAAGACCTGAGAGGGCAGTTGCGTCAGTAGCCATACTTTACCAGCCCTGGCTAGCCCACTCACACTCAAGTGAGACACAAGTGTTAGTGATGCGGGATGAGGGTATCAGGCTTCCACTCAGACACCTCACTTCCAGAACAGATACTGATGAAGATAGCAAAGTCGGGGACTCACAAGAAGGTAGACTGCACTTGTCCCTGAAGACTAAGAAGAAAGGGACCTCAGGAGAGAGAGGAGGCCAGACAGGGGCATGACAAGCCCTCCATAGAAGGCAGCTGGCTCCGGGGAGCTCTGGGGTCACCAGGTGTTGCCTGCATCAGGAGTGAAAGAGCGGGGGCACTGTAGTCATGGATGTTTCTGGAGGTGAAGGGAGGGTATTGATAAAACTCTGGGCAATGGGCCGGAGGGTTAGCTCAGTGGTTCCGGCGCCTGCCTCGCGAGCGCAAGGACCTGAGTTCGATCCCCGGTAACCACATATAATGCTGGGCGTGGAGACACACCCACCAACAATCAATACCACATACCACAATGCCGGACGTGGTGGCTCACGCCTGTAATCCCAGCACTCGGGAGGTAGAGACAGGAGGATTGCTGGGTTCGCGGCGGCTTGCCTGGGCACCATAGTGAGCTCAGGGCCAGCCTGAACTACAAAGCGAGACCCTGTCTCCAAAAAGCAAAAAAAAAAAAAAAAAAACTCTGGGCACTTTCTGATTCCCTATGAATTAAGGAGCCAAGGGTATGTGGGGAGAGGGGGAACCATCTAGCAACCCAGGCACAGCGTGGTGACATAAAGGCCAGGGTGGAAAGGAAGGGAAGATGGAAGTGGTGGTTCTGGGTTGAACTTTGAGTGAGGGTCACACTTCCCATCATGGGGAAGGGTGGGTGGCCAGGGCAGCCGCATGGTGGGAGTGTCCCAGGTGAGGAAGAAAGCTGGATACGCTTCCTACAGAGGGGTGGAATAGGGAGCTCCCCCTTCAGTGTGAAGTTGGAAACAGAAAGAGTTAATGGGATTATCCTTTAGGGCAATTTAAGCTCTTTATCTGATTGCTGTGGTATTTTAATGAAATCTATTGGTCAAGGTAGTTCTAACTACAAACCAGGATCTATGACTAGACATTGACTTTAAATGTAGCAAACACCAATTCCCCAGAAGAAAAGCTTTTTTCTTGTTTTGCTTTTTGCAGCAATAAGGATGGAACCCTGCACATTAGGAAAGCGCTCACCACCGAACTGCCTCCCCACCCCACGAGGTTCTTTTAACAAATTATGACCAGGGAGAGAGGCAGACAGACACAAACACAGACCCACAAATGCCCCTAGCCTGAGAAAAACAACCCGAATAAACCTCCCAGCGGGGAGGTAAAACTCGGAGGGCTGTCTATAGAGATGCACTGCTGCCGGGCGTGCCCAGGAAAAGATGTGCATACATGTGCTGGTTTCGCCCCTGAAACACCATAAAAGTAACAAAAGAAATTTCTTTAAGGGATAAACACACAAGAACAGAGAATTATAAAAGTAAAAGAAAACAGCCATAAGATTTTAGCAGGTAAAAGTACACAGACGAGTAGTAAGGCTGACAAGACAGAGTCCACCTGCAAGGCAAGAGGCCATGAAGCACCCCGCTGCTGAGAAGAAACCCCCAAAGACCCACAGTGAGGCTCCTCCTAGAGCCCAGGAAAGCAGGAGCACAGTGTGGCAGAGGCAAGTTGAGAGGCTGCCATGCTGGCCTGGGGAGCAAGGCTGCCAGCAGGAGGACCACTCTGCAGCAGGTGGCAGGGATGGGGCAGCAGGCTGAGGGCCATGCAGGCCATGCTTGGCCAGGACAAGAGCAGGTGTCTGGGGAGGGGAGGGATCCTTTCTCCAGGGAATCTCAGGGTCCTCCTGAGGGAGTGAACCGAACGGTGACCCACAGTAAAGGCAGAATAGACTCTGCACTTTCTGAACAGTCAGCTCTAAGCAGGCACCGGAGAATATTTATTGAGACTCCAAAAAAAGGCAGGTAAAGAAAGAGCCTGGGGCAGATTCTACTGGACAGGGAAGAGAAACAGGAATCTAGAGAGTGGAAGAAATAGAGGAAACCAGAAATGGAGAGAACATTCCAGAACCTCAGGGATGGAGTTCCCGCTGTGTACGCAGCACACACAAGACCCTCCAAGCTATCAGAAGGAAACTGGTCCCAGGCCAAGGCCAGGATGGGATTTTCCTAAAGCAAGAGTTACTGGAGGGAGGAGCCATGCCATCCAACACTGGGGACAGCACAGCCAAGACCTTCACACCAGGGTGCTAAGCCTAGTCTGGGGGATGCAGGAATAAAGACCTTGAAAAACACATGGTCTCCATTATCTCCCAGCCTGCGTCAGGAGGCAACCATGGGTGTGCTCCCAACATAATAAGGGAAAAAGCTAAGAACGCAAGAGAATCCTGGGTCTATACACGTGAAACCCGGATCCACTGGAAAAGCAGCACAGGACTCTGGGGTCCATTCTCCACACAGTGAGAGAGCTGGACGCCCCCCAGCACCCTCCAACTCAACCGCAGCAGGGGAAGGAAGAGTGTGTGAGAGCGGCGGGGCATCTTCAGCACACACTGCGGCAGACAGGCAGCAGGGAAAAGAGCAAGAAAGATACGGTCGGGATGGGACAGCACAGACAGGCAAACAGGACGGCGTGTGGCCGCTGGGGAACACGAACCAACACACTACTCCACAAGCACAGACAGCCTTGGTAAAACACAGATGCTACCAACACAAGAAGACAGACTGTGTGAATTTTATATCCTCCTACCTGCTCCTCAGAGCTTAGAAAATAAATGGACATGGATGGAGAGCTACTCTCTATCTCAGGGAAACACTGGCGCCCAGCAGTGTAGGGTAAACAAGTCCCTAACCCAGGACTCTCATGTGTACGGACTGTTTCCATAACTAGAAACTCATGCTACTCCCAACACAGGAAAACACTGACATCAGTAAGGGTTTTACTTTTACATAAACTACCAGGGCTAATTTTCAGTTAGAAAATTGACCATTTTCCCTCTGGGGAAAAAAAAAAAATCCAACATCCACAGGTCACAGGAGTGACCTCGAACATGTCCTTACCTTCTCCTTCCCAGGATGACTTCTGCAATCTCTGTCCATGTGTTCACCAACCACCACATCTGGTATCGCTCCCTTTTTTATGGCGATGGGGATGTTACAAAGCGGACACACAGAGACCTGGACATCCTGAAAATAACAAATGTAAGATAACAATGGTATTTAAGATTCAGATGACGAAACCAGTACAGAGCCCATAAACACAAGCACAGCATATAAACGGATATCCTGACCACCAGGAGAACGCAGCAGTTAGGACAGCGGAGCAACAAGGGAAAGTGGCCTCCAGAGGAGCTGAGTGGAAACCAAATATGAAGGACTGAGTACAAAGAGGTGTCAAGGAAGGAAGCGACTTGGGACAGCAAAGCCACATGTCCTGGAAATGTGGGCGAGAGGACTACCTGCCCAGGCCCTTCAGAGGGAAGAGAGAGGAAGAAACACTGACCTAAGGGTCCTCCAGCTTATTTCAGGTGCCAGCCTCCTCCCTGACTCTCTGATGGCTTCCCACATGGCTTTTACACACAGGGAGGGTTGCTCATCAGTGGACAGGGAAGCACACGTTGAAGCCGAGCACTGGGGAACGTAACAAACATTCTGACTGCAAGCCTGGAACCAGGGGCTCTGGAGGAAGTGATGTGACCCCCAGCAAGCAGGGTTCAAATCCTGGGCTGGGATAGAGCTGAGGGCAACAGGCCACAGGAAAAGTGAGGAGGCCAGTGCCGGGCATGGTGGCTCACGCCTGTAATCCCGGCACTCGGGAGGCAGAGGCAGGAGGATTGCTGAGTTCCAGGCTTGCCTGGGCTACACAGTGAGCTCAGGGCCAGCCTGGACTGCACCGCGAGACCCTGTCTCAAAAAAAAGAAAAGAAAAGTGAGGAGGCCACAGACATCAGACCAATGGCACTTATGGCAAAAGTGGGGCTGTCTGTGGGTGGAGTGAGGAGGGTCACAGGGTGGTGGTACTTCAGTTGCAAGTTCGTCCTTTGAAGCATTCGTAGAGGAACTCCAGCCAGACCCCCCAGTGTGCTATTGACACAAAGACAGTGTAGCTGGCCTAGCCAGCAGGGCCTGGTAAATGTGGGGAGTGTGAGTCACTGTCCCCACCCATTCCTATGACCTAACCGAGGCAACTATGCCAGACCATGGCAACTCTTTGACTTAGCACGTGATGCTAAGTCATCTACGCTCCATCTGTCACCAGGTGAAGAGTCAGAGTTCACTGAAATAATCTGTGAACCATTCAGAAACAAAGTGAGAACAAGGGCGAAGGGGCCCCTGAAAAGCCAACAGGGAAGTGAAACTTAAGAGGCAGTTTTCTTACTGGTGCCAACCAAATACTACCATGTACAACCCGGATCAACCACAGATGTACCAAGGCCACATGGCACCTTTAACACCTCCAGACTAGGTCTGATACATTCCTTACACCCCATAAAGATACAGCTGTATTTTCCTTGATGCAACGGGTCAAAGGAACCAAGAATGTGATAGGCAAAGAGAGCACTGATGGTTAGTTTGTATGAGAATAGAAGTGAAGATGGCTCTTTGGGAGCAAAATTTCCCTGTGAGCCTCCCAACCAATAGCTGTTGCAGTCTGCCACCCAGACAGGAGTCCTGTCTCTAATTTCCACTCACAAGACACCATCTGGCAAGAACATGCCTGTAAGACCACGGACAACTCTGATCTCCAGCCTGGGAGTGAGGAAACCCTGCTGACTTGCTGACAGTTCCAGAAGACTTACTGCTTCCTGATGACCCCTATTAAATCATCAGGGACAGCTGATGTATGAACAGACCCCAGCACCAATCTAAATTCATTCCAAACAACTTGTGCAGCTAACAGGGACAAATGAAAAAGAATAAGTTATTTCACCTTACTATTTTCTCCCCTTTTTCTCTTTAAAAATTTAGTTCTCTTACCCTTGCCAGAACACGTCTGATTTCTAACTAAAGCTATGTATCCTGATTTGCAAATCCATTCTGTACCTAAATAAAAACTCTTTGTTTTTTGGTGGTACTGGGGATTGAACTCAGGCCCTTGTGCTTCCAAGGTAGGTGCGGTACCACTTGAGTTAAATCCCCAGCCCCTAACACTCTGTTTTTTAACTAATTTATGAACTCATGTTCACAGCTACAATAATTTGATTGCATGAGTCCTAAAAAGAAAAATCTCAGCAGCTTTAGAGTAGCACTGCCTTAAAAGAACATCCTGAGATAAGAAAATGCTCCTTAACCACACTGTTCAATACAGTGGTCAGTGGTCACACAACACTCGAAATACGGCTAGTCTGGCTAAGAAACTGAATTTTAAATTTTATTTAATTCTCAGTGAGTAGCTAGCCAGCTATGGCTAGTGTCTATTACAGTAGTCGGTACAGCTTTCCACTGCAGATTAGAAACTTCTAAACAGAATATGAAGAATTACCTTTTTGAATGCAAAGGGACACTTATGGCCAGCATAGGTAAAATGATCTTTACAGAAATCTTGTTCACATGCATCACATTTTAGTGGAAGAAAATCTAAAAAAACACAACAAAACAGACTGAATTAAGGAAAAACACTATATCATATTAAGCAAATCTATACTAAGTGCTTCACCATAGGTGAAAAACAACTTTGGATTTAACAATACCCAGTGACATTTAAAGATCTATAAAGCTATCTTCTTGAGCAGATCCCATTTTATAATCCATCACAATCATTTAACCAGTACACCTGTAGCCACTCAGCCCAAGAGGCCAGCCCTAGGTGGATATCAAACAGCAACACACAGACCACGCACCCTATTCCAGAGCCCCAGTACTGAAAACTTAGAAAGACTAAGACAAAATCATCAGCTAATTAATGGAATAGCTAGTTCTCCCCCATAAAACCGCCAACAAAATATAATTTCCTATTAATACATAATCTCTTTAAAATGCTTACCTAGGGCCGGAGATTTAGCTCAGTGGTTCCAGCGCCTGCCTTGCAAGCGCAAGGTCCTGAGTTCGATCCCCGGTAACCACATACAATGCTGGGCATGGAGACTCACGCCCACCAGCCATCAATACCACATACCACAGTGCCGGGCGTGGTGGTTCACGCCTGTAATCCCAGCACTCGGGAGGCAGAGACAGGAGGATTGCTGAGTTCTAGGCTTGCCTGGGCTACATAGTGAGCTCAGGGCCAGCCTGAACTACAAAGTGAGAACCTGTCTCAAAAAAAAAAAAAATGCTTACCTAGTTGCTTGCAAGTTTTTTCTGAACAGTGCTTTCCCAAATCAGGAAACTCCATTATGAAAACAGTGTTCAAAACAGAGGTGGCAGTTAAATATCACCTGTGAGAATTAGAAGAATTAGGAGGAGACTCAGCAATGACAGTCCCAAGTTAGTCCCCAGGACTTATAACCTATCCAGCTAATGAGAGCAGACACCCTCTACTGGGAACATTAAAAGACCAAGTCTTCCTGGCTCCTTTCACAGAACTGAGGTATCATAAATTCGTGTTGACTTTTAGTAAACAGAACAAAGGTAGTTTCTGCACAAACACCAGGTATGAGGAAAAGTGAATAAATCCCACTAGGGGAGATGAGTCGCTTTCTTCAGTGTTCTTTTAACCCCCAGTTAGTTATGAAGCTCACCTGGACTTTGAGGTTCTCACTAAACCCCACTTCCACTCATACTAAAAGGGACTTTCCATATTCAATTTAGAGCTGGTAGAAAAAAATTAGTCTATATAGATTTTAAGTCAATTTTATTTACTGAATGTACTTGACAAAACAAAACTTTGCTGCCAGGTGCTAAATCACATTAGTTGACTACACTATTCAGAGGAGGCTTGCCTCTGTCCCTTGCCTCTCCCTCTCTCTCCCTTATGCATTTTTTACTTTGAGCTTATTCCTTAATGACATCAGCCCAGAGTTGATCTAGAAGAGGTTCCAGCCATTAACATTAATTTCCATTAATTCATAATGGAAAACACATAAACCCCAGTGAAAATGCTGCACCAGAGAGAGGACTTAAATCCACAGAAGGATTCATAAAGCCCCCTCCAGGACCTGGCACCCATCAAACCTCTCAGAACTCCGGTCTCTTGCAGAGTTCCAGCGACCTAGTTGTTTCCCAGATTTGCCCCTCAGCGCCCTCCTCGCACTTGGATTCCTCCACCCTCCCAAGCCGTCCTATCTGGAACCCTCTAGCTCCAGTTAACATCTGCGCACCCTGTCAGGACCTAAGTTTAAAGTGTTACTTCCTCAAAAGGATTATCCCTCGCAGTTCCCATCTAAGTCTGGAGCCCTCTACTCTTCCTCTGCCAGCTGAACTCAGCTCTCATGGGCAGCACGTGCTAGGTGTGCCCATCGTTCACCCGAGGGGCCTGGCACAGTGACCAACACAGAGTAAGTGTTCCGAAGGTTTTTGATGACCTAATATCAAGCTCAAGATGACCTTATTCTTTTTTTTTTTTTTTTTTTGAGACAGGGTCTCACTTTGTAGTTCAGGCTGGCCCTGAGCTCACTATGTAGCCCAGGCAAGCCTGGAACTCAGCAATCCTCCTGTCTCTGCCTCCCGAGTGCTGGGATTACAGGCGTGAGCCACCACGCCCGGCAAGAAGACCTTATTCTTGACCAAAACACCAGAGCATGGCTAATGTGGCGCGGGAGGGTCAATCGCTCTACTCTGAGTGCCGCTCTGTCCGTACAGGCCGGGGGCCGACAGCGAGGAAACACTCTCTCGGACCGTGGTAGCAACCCAAGAGCCCCAGGGCCGGCCTTGGGCCCTGGCTGAGGGCTGATCCAGACCTGAGACCCACCCTGACCCCGGTACCTGGCTCTCTCCGAAGACCGGGGCAGCTGCGGGAACTAGCGGGAGATCGCGAAGATGGGAAGGGTGTCCCTTTCGGCGGCCAGTCCCACAGAACAAGGTTGCAAGACCTGCCCCGATATCCACGCAGCACCAGAATTGCAGCATCACGGCGCACCCACCCCAGTAATTTATCCACAACTCCCCTGTTCAAGCACCACCAGCTGGGCGTTCCCAGCGCGCCTCAAAGGCGTCACCCTGAGGTCGACCAATCCTGCGGCTCTTTTGTCTGAAGGGTTCGGCGCGTCCCGACACGTCATCGTCCAACTAACCAATCCCATAGCTCAGGGGCCTATCAGCCCGCCCATCGCCCCACTCAGTCGGTCGCCTATTTTCTCGAACAGTCCAAAAGATTCTGGCGGCTTTGGGTTGAGTCACAGGCGAGTATCTGTACCCGGGCTCAGCTGGGCCACCGAGGGCATGGAAACTGAGTCAAGAATCCAGACCCTGCGGCGTCACAGTGTACCCCTCGAGGACTCTCATGGGACAGAGCAGCCGCAGGGCCCCAGGAGAGGACTAGTTGGTGAGACCACAGGGTGGGGTCTCTTAAAGGAGTGAGAACTGTGTGGTTCTGGACCAGTGTGTCTTAGAAGTCACTTCCAGCGAAAAGTCCCTTGTGCCTTCCCACTGCCCTTACTCGCTCCCTCGCATGCCATGTGCATCTTTTTTTCCTCGTAGAAGGTTGTTTGTGTGACTGGTTCTCTTAAGTTGTTTTGCGAGCCCTATTCCCTGTAGAATTTCCCCCTCCTCCCAGGTCCTCTGGGTGAAGAAAAACCTCTTTTAGATTTAATTGCCAAACTTTTTTTTATAGTCACAGGACCCAAGTGACTTTTGTAACACCTACCATAGTAACTAGTCACAGAAGATGGAAACTCAGTGAAGTTCTGGAGAAGACACATTTGCTGAGGAAAACCTTGCAAAGACTTCAGCCTCACTGCCTTTCTTGCCCATAAAAAACCCTCCAGCCCTTGTGTGTGAAGAGAAAGAACTTCGAGGTGCTAGGAACTCTGTCTTCTTTAGTGGCAGCCTTGAGTGAAGCTGACTCCTTCCTACTGGCAACTTGTCTCCTGGCAACACCAGTAAACACTGTACAGGTAGACTTCATCCAGGAATGCTCCTGAGGAGTTGTGCCCAAGAGAAATAAATGGTTAGGTTCCTAACTCTCGCCACAGCAGTTTGATCTACTGATCCATTGTTAACCTTATATGTGTTTTAAGAAGCACACTTTATTAATATATATGGTTGACCTGTAACAATGAATTCATTGTCAATACTGCCATCGCATAAACCTGAGGTCCAGTCTTGGGGGAAGGAAGTTGGGGAAGGAATCTCTAGTGAAAGAGAAACTTATTGGGCCATAACTCTTCCAGGAGATGTTTTTGTGGCACTTGGAAATAGTGTCCCTCTTGGTAACATGAGGGTCAAGTTTAAAGACCATGTCCGAGCACAAAGACACAGCAAAAGGTGGAAAGGACTCAGGCTGTTGAAGACATTTCATAGTCTCTGGACTGCTTAGGAGAAAACTTACGTCCTTAATGTTCAAGGTATTGTTTTCTATTATTTGTAGCCAAAAACATTCTTACTAGTAAGGGGGGAAAGTTTCAAGTTGACATACCACATACAAGACAAAAGAGAATAGTTGGAAAATAATTAGATTCATGAATATGGAGCTGAGATAGAGAATTACCCAAGAAATACAGTCAGAAATCATCAACCTATGAAACTGTACCATAAATATATGTGAGATTGTCCAGGAAAAGGCCATGTTGTGGAGAAAAGAGTCCTGACTCTTAATTGTGGGGAAATCTAAAATGTAAAGACCAAACAGGTGAACTGGCTCAATCAGCAGAGAATGAAGAGCCAAGAACTGAGGAGGGAAGTAAGGTGGAGAGAAGAGCGCTTTCAAGAGGAAAAAGTTGTGAGCTGCCAGGAGCAAGGTGGAAGACATTGGTGCCTGGAAAGTGGTCTGGAAGCAGAGACAGAAGTCATACTGAAGTGAGGGAAGAGGGACTATGAGGTAGAAGGCACTAGGCATAACCACACACCTAAAGAAAGATGATGAATATGTCCCTGCCCAGCCTCGGTAAACAGGCAACTTCCCATTGGCCGCTTCCCATAGGACATTCTCTTCTCTTGGACACATAGTCAATATTTCCTTTACATTTATAATTCATGTGCTCCACAAATATTTATTGGGTGACTTCTATGTGCACAGCACCTTGTTAGGCCTCAAGAAAACAAGAAGAGATTATGCTTGGTCCCTCTCATCCCAGGAGCACAAGTCTTGTACTTAGAAGGAAAAAAAAGTCTGAAACAACTGCCCAGTGAATGTAAATACTGTGTTTATGAGGTTGCAGGGTATAGGCTGTTGTTATAAAACTCAGAATAATTTTCCTAAAGCAAGCCTGAAGAAGTTGAGTGGGGTGTCTAGGGCTGCATGGAGAAGGATAGGTTCGGTGAGCTTTGAAAAGAGGAACGTGCACTGAGCAAGGGGCTGAGGACTTGGGTGTAATAAGAACCGCAGATCATATTTCTCTGAAAGGGAAATATTGATTCCTAAACTTCGTATGTGCCTGGATCTAGGAGCCCAAATAAGGTCCTCACCACCCTGAATCCTGCAGAACAGCCCTCTATAGTGGAGAAACAGCTGCCTACAACCTCTATTACAGCCTTAACAAGGGAGAATCTTCCCCAGCACCTGTGCCAATTTATGGGTGACTCTGATGGTTTTGTTGAGCTGAGCTGTGTTTTTAGTTGGTTGGTTTGTTGAGACAGGGTCTCATTGTGTCACCCTTGCTGGCTTCAGACTCATGCCTCCTTGTTTAGGCCTGCCTAGCACTGGGGTTATAGGTATGTGCCACCACACAGGACTTGAGCCATGTTGAGGGTGATTGCATGTGGCCTAAGTTGGTATGGTATATTTTGAGAGTGGAAATAGGTGTTGTTGAATTATTACAATAATAGGCATAAGCTAGAGCTTTCTGGGAAAGCAGGACATAATGTCACTGTAACCACAAGTTCACTTGATGTGGGCACTGATGTTGGCCTGACCAGGGTCATACAATATGAACAGTTGAAGGAGAGTCAGGAATGCTGGAGTAACAAAATTAACAGGTGTCCACTATGAGTTTGGTAATTTAAAGAAATAGGAAAACACAAAAGAATAAAGCACAAAATCTAAGGTCGAAGTAAGACATAGAATGTCAGAGAAATTTGAGTTTCATTTGCTTTGTAATGGAAATGGATTATTGTGTAAGGCTGGTGTTGGGGGAGACACATGTAGGAGTGAGTTATGGATAAAAGGGGAAGGTTCAGAAGATCCAAGACTGTATTAGCACAGATCTAAGTACTCAGGGTACTAGAGAGATGGAGGTGAAATGGAAGGATTATATATAGGAAGACTTAGAAAAATAATCAGTAGACTTGTCATCTGACTGGACTTGAAGGACAGAGCAGAGGGACACATGTGGAGTACCAGGCCTGGAAACCAGAACAGACAAGGGCAGGGAGATCTTATGCTTTAGATCTAGAATGTCTCCCAAAGGCCTCATGTGCCAGAAGTTGGGCTTTTAGAAGATGATTGGATCGTGGAGTACTGCATTCATCTATAGATGAATCTGCAGATGAATTCAGAGTTAAGGGTATTATTACAAGGTTGGGTTACTGGGGGCGTGACCTAGAAGAGTATATGTCCTTCCCCAGCTCCTCCCTTTTCTCTTTGCTTCCAGGCCATCATGAGGTAAGCAGCTGTCTTCAACTTTACACCATGCCATTTCTGCCTTGGAGCCAGCCCATTGTGGACTGAAACCTCTAAAACTCTGTAAAATAAACTTCTCCTCCCTCAAGTGGTGGGTGTCAGATATTGCATCTCAGCAGTGAGAAAAGTCACACAGGAAGTGACCAAGGGCACCAGTCAGGGGTGATGTCACTTTCTCTGAGTTCATTCGAATTTTGGAGAAGCAGTATGAAAAAGCAAAAACAGAACTAGAATCAGGATAAGTTAAAACTGAGATGATGGATAAGGTCTCCAAGAAAGAGATTATGACACAAGTAGACTGGAACACAGGATGCCTGCAGGTAGGGGAATGGAAGAAGAGAAGTCAGAAAAAGGCCCCAAGAGGTAGAAATGCAAGGGAGTGACCAACAGTGGTCAGTACTGTGCTGAATTCATGAAAAAGTAGGACTGAAAATCCTTCAAGACATTTAACTAGAGAAAATGTATTACCTTGGTAAAGTCACTCCCTTCCTGTGGTGTATTACTCAGGAGAGGCTGGGTCACAGCAGTTGAAAAGAACAAAAGGTCAATTCTTTTTCCAACTTCCTGGCTGTGCAGATATCTGCAGGTGGACTCAGCTCTGTATTGTCCTTTCCTCCAGGCCTGGGACAATGGAGAAGCCACCGTTGGAAGCATCCCCAGCTGCTGTGGCTCTGGAATCCTCACACCAGCAATGAAACCCACTACTTGTGGCTGCCATCTGAGGCTTCTGCTTCCAGCTCCAGTCACGTGGCCCTGACCCTACTGTGTCTTCAGAAAGGAAGGTCTGGAGATATACCCCACCCCCCACACACACACACACACAGGTTCGAACTAAGTAGTTTAAACTGGCCTTGAACTCACTCGTAGTGCAAGCTGGCTTTGAAAACATGGTTATCCTCTTCAGGCTGCCAAGTGTAGGGATTACAGGCATGTGCTACAATGCCTGGCTCAGAAACACTTTTTGAACAGTAAAATTGACTACCACATAATGTAGCAGTGAAGGTCAGATCTAGGCTGGAGGAAGATAAATGGTAGCATGTGCTTGTTTCACATTCCCTAATTGTTTCTTCACTGTCTCAGGGATATTGTTCTTGAAATTAAACCATAGGCCCCTGAAAGTGAGGACCATGCTTTTGAACTCTGTTAATACTTATGCATTTCACGTGGCAAAAATTGGTGGCCTCAGGGCCGGAGGGTTAGCTCAGTGGTTCCGGCGCCTGCCTCACAAGCGTAAGGACCTGAGTTCGATCCCTGGTTACCACATATAATGCTGGGCGTGGTGGCTCACGCCTGTAATCCCAGCACTCGGGAGGCAGAGACAGGAGGATTGCTGAGTTCGCGGCGGCTTGCCTGGGCACCATAGTGAGCTCAGGGCCAGCCTG
>PVIC010028215.1:0-23222 GCA_004025085.1 Thryonomys swinderianus
GAGTGCAGTGATTATAGGCGTGAGCCACCACGCCCAGCTATATGTGGTTTTGTTTTTTTGAGACAGGGTCTCTCTTTGTAGTTCAGGCTGGCCCTGAGCTCGCTATGTAGTCCCAAGCCTAGAATTCAGAAATCCTCCTGCCTCTGCCTCCCAAGTGCTGGGATTACAGGCATGAGCCACCACACCGGCCAATATGTGTTATTTTAAGTAAATTTTATTTATTTGATTTCTTGAACTGATAACACATTTACAGTGTTGAAGTGTTGAAAAGTATAAAATGATGTAGAGCAATTGCTTTTTCCACCTCTGTCACCTACCAAATTCTTAAACCTGCAGAATAGGCAATAAACATTACCAGCTTCTTGTGTGTACTTCCTAAGACTTAGAAATATTCTGTAAAATAGGGCAAGTAAAGATTATTTTTCTCTTCTATTTGGACCCCAAATGTAGTATTTTTTTGGCACTTTTTTTTTAAATTCAAACTGGCCCTGAGCTCACTATGTAGTCCAGCCAAGCCCTGAACTCACAGCAATCCTCCTGCCTCTGACTCCTGAGTGTTGGGATTACAGGCGCGAGCTACCATCCCTGGCACTGTGGTATGTGGTGCTGGGGCTTGAACTCAGAACCTTGTGCTTGCCATTCAGACACCAGAACTACTGAACTAAATGCACAGCTCATGGCACTTTTTAAATTCCACTTAAATATAAATCTTGGTGTCACATTAGTCAGTTTAGGGTGCATAGTAAAATAGATTGGGTGGTTTCAACAATAGAAATTCATTTTCTCACATTTTTAGAGACTGAAATCCAGCCTGGTCAAGTTTGGATGAGAGCTTTCTTCTTGGTTTATGACTGCCTTTTTGCTGTCTCTTCACCTAGGTTGGACAGCCACCAAGCTCTCTGGGGTCTCTTTGTTAAAGATGGCAGTATCATCATGAGATGTCCACCTGCAGAATTTCATCCAGCCCTATTATCTCCCCAGTCCATGACTCCACATATGGAGGTTAGAACCTCAGTAGATAGATTTTAAGGGGGATATAGTAGGTTCTTAAGAAAGGTCTCTCCACATAAGCACATAAGGAGCTTCTGTAGTTTTTCTTGTTTATAGCTGTGAAATACACTGTTGTTAGATGAAATATCCTTATTGTCAAAGCTGGGAAATCTGAAGCTGTCCTTAGTTATTCTTTAATAACATGATTATGCAAAAGTAAAATGAGAAGATTTGAATAGTGGAGATTGAAAACTGTGTTTTTGATGTTGTTGGAACAAACTGGAATTATATTTTGATGATTGATGGAAAAATATAATTAAAGCAATGTGTTCAGTGTGCATTCATTAATATATATTCAGAGCCTCTAAATTTCAGCTTTCTGAACCAAGTATTGTTGAAAGCCCCAATATGAGTACATTTGGATGTGCAAATTATATCAACATGGGGCTGGGGATTTAGCTCAGTGGTTCTGGCATCTGCCTGCCTGGCAACCATAAGGTCCCGAGTTCGATCGCCTGTACCACATACCACTATGCCAGGCATGGTGGCTCACAGCACTCAGGAGGCAGAGGCAGGAGGACTGCTATGACTTCAAGGCTTGCCTGAGCTACATAGTGAGGTCAGGGCCAGTCTGAACTACAAAGCAAGACCCTATCTCAAAAAAAAATTATATCGTGCTCACTTCGGCAGCACATATACTAAAAAAAAATTATATCAACACATGTATAGCTATGAAACATGTTTTGTAATGTTACTGCTTATTTTTTTAAATAGGTAATTTACATTGAGTTAGTTGCCAGGCATGTTATGTTATATGGACCATTGCATATTTAAGTTCTGTGAAAGGTATTGGATAGAGAAAGATTTAGTACTATGAATAAAGTTCAGCATAGAGAAAGAATCAAGAATCAAGAATCAAGTTCAGCAAAGAGAAAGAATCAAGAGAGAAAGAATTCAAGAGAAACAACAAATAGAAGAATATGGTCACAAAATACTTATGGATGACCTCACAGAAAGCAAAATGATAGATTGTGGGCTGTTACAGGGGCCTGAGGATCTCTGTCTGAAAGAAAAGAAAATTATAGAACAAGAGCAAAGGCAGGAACAGAAACGGTGGAATACGCATGGGGTGTAAGAGGAGGAGTCAATGATAGGTGCAGATTTCAGTCCTAGATAAGTGGGGAGAAAAGTTGGACTTGGCTAAGATGGGGCAAAGTGTATTTTCAGTAGGCTAAGTGTTCATTTTAGTATACAGTACATTCTGTCTGGTTGCTAGTGAGGCTTTTAGGATAAAATTAGGAGCAGGCATTTAACAGAAATTGAAGGGAAAAGAGATGTGTAAGTGGTTTTGAGGTGTATTTAGGAGAACAGAAAAAGATAAAGAGGACTGAATGCATGAAACTCTCACATTCAGAAGTGCAAGGAAGAAAACGACCATTTGAAGAAGAGAGTGGACTGGTCAAAGGGAAATGAGGTGAACCGAGGCCGTGAAATTACAGAAGCCAAGAAAGGAAGTCATAGTTAACTGTGTCACCAGATAGGTAAACAAAGACATGGACCTCAACACAGTATTTTAAGAGGCAAGGATCAGATTTTAAGACAGTAATTAATGGGTTGAGCAATAATAAAGTAAAATCACAAAGTACTTTATAATGATTTTTAGATGACTGTCGTATGAAGAAGAAAAACAGAATATGATACTTGGTCATATTTGTATAGCAAATGAGTTTTGATATGCAATTTTATTTTATGATTTCTCCGAGGGAGAGTGTTGTAGGTGGGCAAGTGGCAAAAGATGCAGGAGAGAGGGGTAACTGAAGGTGCAAATAGAAGATAAAGTGATGAAGCAACAGATTGAATAAGTTTCCTGCGGAGGTCAGAGAAGGAAAAATTTAGTGTAGAAAGAAACACCCCTAATTTTGAGACAGGAAGAAAAACTGAGTTCATAAAAAGACAGGACTCTTTTGAGGAAAAATAAAAACTCTAGAAAACTTCATGACAAAACCTGAAATCAATTAAGGTAACCTTGAAATGAGGGCCAAACTTGGAGAAATGAGAAGCAGGTGGGAGAATGATGATGTTGACATAAAAAGCTAAAAGATGGACTCGTCCCCCCTCACAAGCTCTCTGCATCTCTAATACAAGTTGATGGTTCCATTAATATAATGGTGAGAAGGCACCGAATCACTGGAGACAAGAGCAAACAGATTATTAAATGTCTTAAATAACCCAGCAAAGACACGGAGACAAGTGCATTTGTTATACAATCCAGTAAGTTTGCCTCAAGCATCCTGCACCAACTGATTCCATAGGGAGGAAAAGTGGTAAGCAACCTCTTAGAAAAATACTTTCCAACAGGACAAGAAATCCTGTAATTTTTCAAATATGAGAAATGCCATCTGTGGTTCAGTACCTGGCCATTCTCTTTAGAGGGTGCTACTTTCTCCAAGATAATACCCTTCTGTTCTTTAAGCAGTATGTGCATTAAAAAAGTGATGGAAGTCTTTAGTCTATGACCGTGATGGCACACTTACAGCACGTGGGCCTAAGCAGGCATACAGAGCCCTTTCTGTTGGCATGCAAGCCAAGTCACCCCAGTATTACTCCATCATTACTACCCATCAGATAATGGCTACAGGACCTATGCACATGCTTGGAAAGGAGAAGTGGTGCTAGGCAATGTCACTTTGAGCAGCTGGGCACTGCATCCCTAAAAGGCTCACCATCACTGGCCTGTGGATAATGTATTTGGGAAACAGAGATATGATAGGCTTCTATTCTTGGCTTAATAGGCTACATGAGATGTCTACTCAGGGCCCATTAAATTTTAGCCAGACAATCTGAGATTCTAATCTCTTAGCTCTTTGAACTAACCCTACCATTAAATTTATTAGGTAAATTACTAATTTCTCTAGTATATTTTATGGGAAATAAACGTTAATTTTTTTTTTAAGACAAGCTCTCACCTTGTAACTCAAGTTGGCCCTGAACTCACTATGTAGCCCAGGCTGGCCTCGAACTCACAACAGTCCTCCTGCCTCTGCCTCCCTAGTGCTGATATTACAGGTATTAGCCACCACGCCTGACCATTTTTCTTGCCCACTATACTTCCTCCATACAATCTAATGACAACAGTGACATACACACTTAATTGGACAAATTATACAGTGAGAGCCCTAAAATTGTTCTTGCCACTGAATCTAGACATCACCAGCACCAATGTGCACATCTTGAGTGTGGAATACAGTCAAGAGTTTCTCATTTTTATGTGAGCAAGTGGAGATTCTGTCCTTTCCAACTTAACCTGGCCCAGCTGTACATGGAAAACCTTATACCTAAAGATGCTCATAATTATACCTGTATATTGATTATTTGGTTGATTTGATATGGCTGTTTTACTTTTTTACTATGTATTTGTATTCTACATCCTTATTGTCAACAAAGCTTTGTCAAAGATAAAGCTGCATTTTCCTGGCATAACTGGGTGTTCTAATGGCCCAGTACTGGATTAGGTGTTTAACAAGTTTGACAAGTTTCCTGATTTGTAAATATAGCCAATATTAATTACCACTGCTTAGTAGTGCCACTACATTCCAGGTACTGGTGCTTAGCATATATTTTTCTAATTCTTCCATCAATTTTGTGAGGCATGCATAAAAAGCCCTATTTTATTTTACTTTATTTATCTATTTTTTGACTGGTGGTCCCATTGCCCCCCCTTAATTGGTACACTTTGTATATACGATGTGGTCACATTCAACATCGAGAATGTGTACTTGTACATGATACGTCTTGATTCTCACGTTTTCCCATTTCCCCTGCCCTCCTTGCAACTCCCAACCCGATACACACATTTTGTTTCCTTTTTATTACTATCATTTTTTTTTCTTTCCCTTCTTTACTTTCCCTTACCTGCCCTTTCTCTTTTGCTTTTGAACATTTTCTTTCTATTTCACATTACCTATTGTACATTTGGCATTCATTTACACCTTTAGTTTTTCATACTAGAGAAAAGATACAACATTTACATACCTGTATCCTATTTATTTCACTTATCAGTATGCCCTCAGGGTACATCCATTTGAGTATAAATGACTCAAATTTATCATTACTTATACAGAGTAATATTCTGTTTTATTTTTTTAAAAAGCACATATTCTTTATCCAGTCTCCTGTTCATGGGCATTTGGGCTGTTTCCATTAGTTAGCTATCACAAACTGAGCTGCTATAAACATGGGTGCACATATGTTGCTGTGGTATGATTCTTTTAATTCTTTCATGTATATTTCTAGCAGGGTAATAGCAGGGTCAAATGGAATCTCTAGTCCTAGTTTTTAAAGGAATCTCCGCACTATTTCCAGAGTGGTTGCACCAATCTACATTCCCAACAGTGGAGAAGTGTTCCTTTCTCTCTACATCCCCACCAGCATTTGTTGTTGGTTGATTTTGTGAGCAGCCATTCTTTGTGGAGTGAGATGGAGTCTCAGTGTTGTTTTCATCTGCATCTCTCAAATAACCAGCGATGTTGGACATTTCTTCATGTTTCTTAGCTGCTTTTATTTTTATGTCTGAAAAATATCTATTCATTTCAGATGCCATTTATGAAGTGAGTTTTTAAATTGGGGGGGCTGATTTTTTTTATAATTCTTATATGCTCTAGGTAGAAGTTCTTTGTTTGAAAAACACCTGTAAAAGTTTTCCCATTTTGTAGGCTGTCTTTTTGCTGTTGGTGGTTTCTCTTGTTGGTCAAGAGTTTTTAATATGATGAGATCTCAGTTGTTGATTCCTTCTGCTAGTTCCCATGTTGCTGAAGTTTTGTTCATGAAGTCTTTCTCTATGCCAATGTCTCCAAAGGTTCTACCTAATCTATTTTCCAGCAGGTTTAATGTTTCTGTTTTAATACTTAAGTCTCTAATCCACTTTGATTTTAGTTTGATGTAATAGAAATAGATTAGTTTTAATCTTTGACAAGTTAAAACCCAGTTTTTCTAGCACCATTCGTTAAAGAGACTACTTTTCTTCCATTGAAAGTGTTTGGTGCCTTTGTCAAAGATGAGGTAGCCTAATATAATGTATAGTTTTTAGATCTTATAGTCTGTTCTACTGATCCTTGGGTCTGTTTCTTTGCTAGTACCATGCTGTTTTATCACAATAGCTTTGTAGTATAGTTTCAAATTGGGGATTTTGATATCCCCTGCAATGATTTTGTTGCCTAGGTTTGATTTTGCTATTCTAGGTCTCTCTGGTTCCAGATGAATTTTTTAATTATTTTCCCTAGCTCTGTGAAATATGTTGTTGGGATTTCAATAGAGATTGCATTGAATATAAATAGTAGTTTTGATAGTATGACCATTTTTATGATATTGGTTCTTCCTACCCAGGCACAAGGGATTTCTTTCCATATTCTGATATCCTTTTCATTCTCCCTTTTCAGGGTTTTTTTTTTTTTTTTTTTTTTTTTTGAGACAAGGTCTCACTTTGGAGTTCAGGCTGGACCTGAGCTCACTATGTAGCCCAGGCAAACCTCAAAATCAGCAATCCTCCTGCCTCTGCCTCCCGAGTGCTAGGATTATAGGCATGAGCCACCACACCTGGCACTGTGGTATGTGGTATTGATTGCTGGTGGGTGTGAATCACCACTCCCAGTATTGTTGTATGTGGTTATTGGGGATCAAACTAGGAAACTTGCACTTGCTCTGCCGGCACTGGAACCTCTAAGCTAAGTCTCTGGCCCCTCATTCTCCCTTTTCAGAATGCTGTCATTTTCAGATAGAGGCTTTTCACCTCTTTTGTTAGACTGATTCTTAGATATTTCATTTTTCAGGGATGCTACTGTGAAAGGAATTGATTCCCTAGTTTCTCTTTCAGTGAGTCTGTTGCTCATGTATACAAATGCTATTGATTTTTGAGTGTTGACCTTGTATACAGCTATGCTACTAAATTTGGCAATTAAGTCTAGCAGTATTTTGACTGATTTTTTTTTTTTTTGAGACAGGGTCTTGCTTTGTAGTTCAGACTGGCCCTGAGCTCACTATGAAACCCAGGCAAGCCTCGAACTCAGCAATCCTTGTATCTCTGCCTCCTGAGTGCTGGGATTACAGGCATGAACCACCACGCCCAGCACTGTGGTATGTAGTATTGATTGCTGGTGGGCGTGAGTCACCACTCCCAGCATTGTATGTGGTTACTGGGAATTGAACTCAGGACCTTGCACTTGTGAGGCAGGCACTGGAACCACTGAGCTAGTCTCCGGCCCCTTGACTGAATTTTTATGATTTTCTATATTGCTTTGTCATAAATAACTTCTACCAGTTTGAGATAAAGACCATCTATGCCAATTTTCTTAGGGTTTTCATCATTTATGGGCGTTGGCTTTTGTCAAATGCTTTTTCTGCATCTATTGAGATGACCACTTTGTCTTTGTCTTGACTCTGTTAATGTAGTATATTACATTTATTGATTTACTTATGTTGAACAATCCTTGCATCCCTGGGATGAATCTAACTTGATCATGGTGTATGATCTTCTCAATGATCCCTTGTGTTCTGTTTGCCAGTATCTTACTGAAGATTTTTGCATCAGTGTTCATCAGGGAGACTGGCCTATACTTCTCTTTTTTGGTTGGATCTTTCTCTGCTTTTGGAATCAGTGTAATAGTTCCTTCCAAGAATGAATTGGAAAATAATCACATCACTTCAGGTGACATAATACAGTCAGTATCATCAACAGTATCAAACACAGCACAGGAAGTGACAAGCTTTGGTAATCACTATTCTGATACTTTTAACCTCAAGAGTTAGATCTGTGTCTGTATGTTAAAATTTAGGACTAACTAGAAATATGTTTACAATGTATAAGTCCTTCATTATAGCAACATCACTCTTTGGGAATAAAGGGTCACCAAGGAGTTGGGGGATAGAGAGATAGAAGGGCAGGGAGAGATTAGAAATAGAGTTAGAGGATATATAAAGATTATACAAACCCTGGGAAACTGATAAGAGCTAGAGGACAAAAGAGACGGAAGGAACTAATACAAAGCAGAGCAAACTAACAATAGCTGGATCACTAGAAACTGTATTCATCCTCCTACAATAGTACAGAAGAAAGAGAGAGTAGGGAGGACTGAAATACATTAAGTTCTGAGAACTGATATTGACCAGAGGACAAGAGAGGAGGAAAGAACAAAAGAATAATAGGGGTACTCAATAGCAACAGGCTAACAGGAGACTATTTTCCCTCTCCTGTAAAAGTGAAAGCAGGTGAGATAAGAAAAAAACTCAAGATTAGAGGGACTCAGCAACAAAGAGTAATGAAGGATAAAAGAAAGACCAGACAAAAGAAAGAAAGACCAGACAAAAGAAACAACAGCAGAAAAAAAAAAAGGTAAAAAATATTACCAAAAGAGCCCTTCACAGCATGGGTTTGCTATCTCCTGTAGATAGTATGGGCATGCAGATTGCAGATAATTAGTCACAGGGAGACAGTCATCCTCTTCTGCATAGGTTCTGGCTGCAATGCCTGAGTTGAGCTCAGTGAATTCCTACAGGCTTGAACTCTTCATGGGTCCAGGGTCCTGTAGGTGGCACTGACTCCACACACTCACCAATGGCTATAGTCAACAGGATTTCTTCACTTTTGTAGTGGGTGTTTTCATTGTGCAGATAGGGCAGTCACATACGAGAGACCTCTGCCTAAGTCCCAGCACTGCCTCTGTAGTTATTCAGTGTGCACAGACAAGTAAATGGAGTTTCAGGGAGCTCTTCCCCACCATGCTGGTCATGTGAGAGCTCAGAGGCCAAGCATTGTGGGTAAGGTGGGCCAGTCTCATGCCAGAGCCCTGCTTGCACAGCAGTAGCCCTTACTCAGAGTGGGCAGATCAAGACCCATTTTATAGTTGAGGAACCTGAGATACAACTGATGTTAAACAAAATGACCAAAACCCTACAATTTGATGGGTACAATTCAGACTTACAGCCAAGCTTTTCTGTGCTTTTATCAGTGTCTTATGCTGTTCTACTTATTCCAAAAACTTTTGTGAATATAGCAAGATAATACAGGTAAAATTTTCCAAAAATAGAAGATGTTCTAAAGTCATTCTCTAATTCATAACAAAAAGTGATAAAATGGGCTCAACTATTAACAAGGAAGATTTAGGTTAAGGAGAACTTTCTGTCTATCCCAATTATGGCAGTAGAAGCAGTAACTGAAAGGCATAAATGTTGAAGCTCATATAAATGAGAAATTTTATGAAGAGAAAAAGAACAGCCAGGATTCTGTTCCATTTTTGAAGCCTCAGACCTTACAGACCTCAGTAAGCAAACTTTGGTTAGCTGGAGAGAACCAGCTGTCACTTCTAATTTTTCTCACTGGACCCCTAACCACTGTGCCCAGAATTTCCTTTGTGGTCTTACTGATAAATGAAACTTATAAAATATGAATATTTTGTGTTACAGATCTGGATGGAAATTGTCAGTGTTATTTGAGATAAACATGCAGTTATACTAATTGTCTATGTAGTATTATAATATGTAAATGATATTTTATATCAATTTATCTTAAAGGATAAGACCAGTCTATGTGTTAAATGATATTTTGTAGTAAAGTCCTATGTTCTTACTATTTCATACAATTAAAAAACAACATTATCAATATTATGAATCATGTACCTATTTTATGTTCATATTCTTTATTAGACTGAATGCTTTGGACACATAAATTGTGTCTTAAATCAGTTTTTTTATCCCTAGAATCTAAAATAAATAAAATTTTGCATATACTATGCAGAGTTACATTGTAATTTTCATGGGCCATGGGCTCTTGTGTCTTCATGAGCTCTTTCCTCCATTAACAATATTAAAAATTACATTTAATGATAATGGCAATATGAAGATGCATATATTCATATTATCTAGTTGGTCTACTGTGTCCATAGGTTCCATGTCAGTGGATTCAATCCACTGTGTATTAAAATATATTTTAAAACTGCATGTTTACTGACTATAAATGGACTTTTCCTTGTCATTATTCTCTAAAGAACACAATGTTACAGCTATTTGCATACCATTCACATTGTATTAGGTCTTATGGATAATCTAGAGATGATCTGAGGCATATAGGAGGCTGTGCGTTGGTCTGTACAAGCCCTACCCCATTTCCTAAGAGGGACTTGAGCCTCTGTGGGTCTTGCTAGCCCAGGGGAGTTCTGGACGCAAGCCCCCAAGAATTCCAAAGAATGACTATGTATAAATAATTTCTTTGACCTAAAGTTGCATTTCTCCTTAAGTTTGAAAATGAATAAAAATATTTTCATGAGTTCCTGAAAGCATTTGAATCCCAAAAGCTGCAGTGTCTATCTTTCCTATCATCTCCATTTTCTGTTGCTGTAGAAATACCACACATTGGATAAATCATAAAGAACAGAAGCCTAGTTGGCTCCACATCTTAGAGAAGGGGACTCCAGGAGCCCGGCACCAGCATCTGACCGGGGCTTGTGGTGTGAGACAACATGGAGGAAAGGCAAGTGAGCACACTGGACAGGCAGAGGGACGAGGGCCAAGTCACGTCCTCTGTCAGGAACCCACTGCTGCTAGTAACTCATTCCCATGAAAATGGCATCAATTCATTCACTAAGAAGCCCTTGCAACCTAACCAGCTCTTAAAGGTCCCACTTCAGTTTTCTTTTTTTTCTCTTTTCTTTCTTGTCACACATCAGTCTCAATCTAAATCACATTTGATCTTACAGTCACATGAAATGGAAAAATAATAATGAAACTTTATATCATTGTTTCTGGAGACATTTTCATATATTAACTGGTGGTTAATCTCCTTTTGTGTCATGACAGCCAGATTTTAATATTTACATTTACATTTGTATTTATATTTGTGTGTGTGGTAGAGGTCTCACCTCTTAATATTGGTACAGTGACAAATGAAGTTTAACGTAAGTTCTGGAGAGGAAAGTCAAACAGTATCTATGGATAAAGTCAGTCTTGATATATGTTAAATATATTTTTGTGGGGTGAATGTTAATTAAATCACTTGTTCACTACAGTCTTTGGTGCTACTGATCCTTAGAGTTCTATTTCAGAGTGACTTCCAGTTTGGGATATTTTTCAAAGGCAACTAATTAATAAAACCACCCCCAAAATATAATATTCATTTAATCTGGAGCCAGCTATTGAAATTTAGTACTGTAAACAAGACTAAAGCTCCAGAGCAATGTGGAAGGCTGTCAAAGTGGCAAAATAAATATTTTTAAATAATAACAGAGGTTGCTGTAATATTGAACAAATAAAGCACACCTTTTATACAGTGGAATCCAAATATTTTCTTTTAAAAATTCTGACATTCCAAGAGCGTCAGTTTATGATGTAGATACTTAAAAAATGCAAGCTTAACTTGGATCCACACACACAGTTATTGACTCTAATTTACTGAAACATGTGCCCAGAAGGCGAGACCTGCTTCCCTTCACAACATTGCTTTTGGAACTCAGCGTTTCTCCACTGTTGTTTCCAGAGACATTTTTTAAAATGGAAAATTGATTGATGAAATCCTAGGCATGAATAAATGTTAATGCATATAATAAATTAAGATGCTGTCATTTTATAAGAAAGGTTTATTGGCTAACTATGCCATTTCTTCTAGTAATTCAAAGCCTAACATTTAATTTATGGAATGAAGGGCAGAAGCCAATGATTTAGTCTGTAGTTTGATGAAACTGTCCAAATCATGTTTTGAGAGGCAACGCAGCTCACAACCATGGAGTCAAAATGCACAATGTCATATTTGAACAATTTTCTCCACTTCCAAGTGTACTGAACAATGTGCAAAAACTGAGGAAACATTTTTTGCATCTTTGCATTATCTGGATGGAGTTGTGTGCAGATTAGTACTTGAATTATAACTCAGATTCACTCTTCCAAAAGCACATCAAACACACAAAGTAATACTGGTATTTATGAAATGGGCATTGACCAGAATAGCTCTTAAAGGCTACATAATAAGCAAACAAATAAACAAATAAATAAATAAATAAAGTGGCCTAAATTAGTTAACCATGGATACTGAAAAGGATTCAGCTAATAGACTGTTTCCCCAGAGAGTGTCCGCTTTTAATCAGAAGAGCAAACTTTTTTTTAAAAACTCACATTTTTTCCTTTACTCTCTTTTTTTTCATAATACAGTTAGTCACCTGATCAAGAACGGGCAGAGCAGAAACTGCCTGCTTTCCCAGGTGGGGACAGGCCACAGAGTGATCACTCAACTCTTGCATCTCTCTGAGGGCAAATTGGTTACCTCTGCTGATCCAGCGTGCTGCCCTTAGAAACAGGAAATTGGTCTAGAGTTTCACGCTTATCTCTTGTGTTGTGTTACCTGATTGACAGTCTTTGCCAGATCCTTAGAAATGCCTTGCATAGGTGGAAGTGGTGAAGCTCAGAGATGCTAACAGGGAGGGAACTTGGGTTTGGGAAGGCACAAAACCAGGCTCAGCTATCTGCCAATTGCTGCAAAGATGTGGAGATGAAACAAGCCCAGAGGAAGAAGAGGTCATGCATGATCATTTGGCCCTCCTCTTGGGCACAGGCTGAGCCACAGACCTGTGCATAGCTGAACAAATAAGGAGCCTCTGAGGAGGCTGCTAGATTTCCAAAGGCATATGACGAAACCTGTCAAAGGTCTAGGCTGTGGACTCAGATCAGTTATTCAATTTGAATCTTTTTTTTTTTTTGAGACAGGGTCTCGCTTTGTAGTTCAGGCTGGCTCTGAGCTTACTATGTAGCCCAGGCAAGCCTCGAACTCAGCAATCCTCCTGTCTCTGCCTCTTGAGTGCTGGGATTACAGGCATGAGCCACCACGCCCGGCACTGTGGTATGTGGTATTGATTGCTGGTGGGCGTGAGTCTCCATGCCCAGCATTGTATGTGGTTACCGGGGATCGAACTCAGGACCTTGCACTTGCAAGGCAGGCGCTGGAACCACTGAGTTAACCCTCCGGCCCCTCAATTTGAATCTGAAGCACAGAATCCTTTGTTTCTCCACATTTCCTTTGGCTGTCTTTCTGCTCAGCAGTTCCAGCAGAGGGCAGGCAGGGTAAGGAGTCACATATTCTAGAAGAGCTGATTGAGTCTTCTGAGCGTGTTAAGGCAAATTTTCTGGATAGTTTAGAACAAAGATATTTCAGTACAATTTTTTTTCTCTGTCTATATGGATATTTCTAGTTCTTGTGATCCTCTATCTCGCAAAATTTACAATCTGATTTGGGAAAGTAGACTAAAAACATGAAGTAATGAAAAGGTTATGTTATACATCCATTCCAGGTATCCCAAGGAAAGCCATGGGTCTCAAGAGAAGGAAGCTAGAGCATTTTGTGCGCTGAAATTGGTGGCAGCATTTGTAGACTAAAAGTACAGACAGCCCTTTGTATCCCCAGGATCTGCATGTTCTGGTCTAACCAACAAAAGATAAAAAATATTTGGAAGAAAACACTGCATCTGTACCGAACATGAAGACTTTTTCTTGTCACTCTTTCCTAAATAATACAATAAAACACATATTTACACAAGATTTACATTGTATTAGGTATTCTAAGCAATCTAAGGATGATTTAAAGGACATGGGAAAATATTTATGGGGTATATGCAAATCTTATGTCACTTTATACAAGGGACTTGAGCATCTTTTAATTTTGTATATGTGCTGCCAAAGCGAGCACAAGCATCTTTTAATTTTGGTATGGAGTGTATGGAGTGAGAGGTCCTGAAACCAATTTCCAGGAGGACAACTGGATAAATTGTAGTAAATAATTAGTGCAGAGAAGTGAGACTCAGTGAATGGAAGAAAATAATGTTTGAAAATTCTTAGAACAGGCTTTCATGGCAGACTCACACAGAGAGAACTCAGAGGCAACCTGTTCATGTTCACGAGGATGGATCTCATGGGATCGCAGCACCAGGCATGTGAGGTAATCAGCCAGAGTGTAGGGGGTCGGTCAACCCAGGATCAGTTGGCATTCCAGCAGGAAAAATATTCAGTACCTTTCCATATCACTCATTGAGGCCTGTGTGACAATATCATGAGCAATTCTCTACCAGGAGGTCTTCATCAGATAAACAGGACTGCAAAATTCATGGCCAAGGAATGCAGACTGGAGAGGCACTCCCAGCCACAGCTGCTACCTGCACACCCAGGGCTGGCTGGGAACCAAGGAGACATGCTGAAACCCGGAGCCTTGCAATGAGTGGCAACATTATAGCGCTTAATCCTGAAATGAAAGTAATTGTTCCTGGCTTAAAGAATAAAGGAAAAACAAGGCCAGTCTGGGCTGAATTACATTTTTTTTTTCTCCAAAAACTAACCATGCTAGACTAGGTTCAGAAACCTGCTTGGTATTTGAAGATGTGTGGAAATGGATGTTTTCTGTCAATATAATTTAAATCCATCCGGGAGTACAAGAAGTACAAGAACACTTGAATGCAAGTACATTTTGATTAACATAATTATATTGAATGTGTTTACTTTTAGCTATAAGAAATGACTTCTTGAATTTAACTTGCCTGAGTATAATTTTAGAAGGTCGGTCTTGAAATAGCTTTTGGTTTTTATTTTGAACCATTTCCTGTTGAAAAGTCTCAGCAGAAGTCACTAGAACTTCCTTTTTGTACAGATGATATGGAAAGATGCTGAGTATATTTCCTGCTGGGATGCCAACCAACCCTGGATTTACCAAAGAGAAATATGGAGAAAGGAGCAGAAAGGCATTTCAATGCTGCGAATATATTCCTGGAAAGGAATTCTCTTCTCTACAGAAAGAAAGCTTCATAAAAACTCATAAAGGAAAAGCTGCATGTTTAAATTATTGTCAGAAGGATCTACAGATGCTTTAACCCACACGCAAATAAAGAATATTTGTGATTTTACTTGCTTGCCCCTGAAGGAACCATAGATGGGTAAATGTCAGGAGATGCTCTGGGTATAGTTTCCATTTTGCATGAGAGCGAGAGAGGAGTAACAACTGTGGGCAAAAGCTGCAAGAATAAGAACAAAACAAATCTTAGCTTTCAAGTTCTAATTTTTAAATTCTATGTAATTTAAAATATTTGTAACAGACCCACAATGATGTAGCGAGAACCCATTCAAATACATCTTGTCTCCTAGAGCTGAAGCAGCTTTGCCTCCCACCTGCCTGAGCCAAGTCATAAAACTGCCTATACAAATAGCACTTTCCTGGGGTCTGACTAATACCTTAATCCCTCACAGGAATAGCATCAACTGATGCTAACCAGTTAGAAATAAAATCTAGTTTGTTTTGCCACCATTCTGCACAAACACTAACATCATAAGACTGATACAATACATATAATACATCTTCTTGCAGGTGATAACATTGTAGACATCTGCATAAAAGAACACAAGCTATTTACACACATTGGTTCATTAATTTAAAAGAAGTCTTGTATCAGAGGTTCTGGGGCACCACCAGGATGATTTCACCTAAGACTACAGCACCATGACTCTGACATCTGTGTGCGTCATTTGTGAGTTTGGAACAGTGAGCACCTAGAAGGCCAGCTAACTAGTTAGGACCCAGTAACTAGACATGCAGCAGTCGCAAGCTCAGGGCTTACTGAAATGAAAGTTGTTATACAACCCAGGAGGTAAAGAAATACAGTCAGGAACAGCAATAAGAATGCAAAGAATGGTCAAGAGTAGTGTTCTTTGCTGGCATATAACACACAAACTACCTCCAACCCACAGTATTTCCAAAGATGAAATACAATGGTACTTAGCAATACATTGAAGATTAAAAGAAAAATAATTAATTTCCTCACCAGTGTTCTATAATTTATGACAAAATAAAGAGCACTGATGGTGAAAAAGTTCTGTTATGGCTACATCTAAACATTCCCCCAAAGCCTCATTCTCTCACAGGTGGGGCTTTTGGGAGGTGATGGGATCATAAATGTTTTACACTGATTAATTCTTTGATCAGTTTAGCCTAGTTCTGGGTGTGGCTGAGGATTTACTGAAGAGGGATTTATCCTGGGTGTGGGTGGCACCAGCCAATAAATTTGTAGCCTAGATGAAATGAAAAGGGGAAAAAAGGAGGAAGTGGCTCTGTCTCTTGCTTACCCTGCTGTGGACTGTTTCTCCTCTGTTTTGGAACCAGCCGATGATGGACTGAAGTCTGTACAAACTGTGAGCTAAAATACTTTTCCTCCTTTGACTTCTAGGACTTGGTATTTTGACTCAGCAAACTAAGCAAACTGAGCATAACTAAAATATGGCCCCAACTTTCTGTTTCACAATGAGCTCAGTTCAGATGTTAACAGGGTTTTTTAGATAAGCTTTCCATTCTTACAAAACACAGTAATATCCAAAGGAAATACAGATTCAAAGTATGATGTGAGCATACTTTTTAAATTAAGATACACTAACTGCAAACACGATGTATTGATTGTAAATTGTGGAACACAATTTCAAATATGACACATGTAGATTTAAGACAACCTCAGTTTTCTACAGAAAAAGATTATAAAAATGTAATTTCAGCTGGGCGTGGTGGCTCACGCCTGTAATCCCAGCACTCAGGAGGCAGAGGCAGGAGGATTGCTGAGTTCGAGGCTTGCCTGGGCTACATAGTGAGCTCAGGGCCAGCCTGAACTACAAAGCGAGACCCTGTCTTCAAAAAAGCAAAAAAACAAAACAAAAGAAAACAAAAACAATCAATTACTTAAGGCAAAAGAGTGAAATGTATTGTGGGTTTCTAACACATCTCACTATGACGTGAGTGGATGAATCCTAGACGAGTTGGAGGGCAGAAGTAGGCTTATAATATGAAGTCATAGTATATCCTGTCATGGTACAGATATATTTTTCTAATTCCCGGAAAGTCTATTTTAAAAAGCCGAGTATTTAACCTAATCTATGAGATAAAAAATGGAATATATAAAAATTCTCAACAAATCCAAAAGAGGGAAGGAAAGGAGAAACAAAGAGACAACAATGCCAACAGAAACTGTGTAGGACAAATAGTAAAATGATAGATATAAACCCAACTTCAAAAGTGTATTAAATGTAACTAGGCAAACACTTCCATTGAAAGGCAGATATCAACAAACTGAGTAAAAAGACAAGATAAACTCTCTACAACTTATCAGAGATATGCTTTAAGTCTAAAGTACAAAGGTTAGAAATAACAACAAGTTTGAAGTAAAGGGGTACAAAAAGATTTTTTATTCTACTCTACTGAGTTGTCTATTTTCACTGATATCACAGGCTTACTATCATAGCTTGAATTTAACAAGATCCCCAGGTGTTTTCAATACACATTAAAATGTGAGAAGCAGTATTGGATTTGCATTTGCTCTCAGTTTCCACCTGGCATCACTTCCTTTAGCCTGAAAACTTTCATTCAATATGTCTTGTGTGCGTGTATCACTGGTGATCAAACCTAGGTCCTTGCACATGCTAAACAAGCACTCTACCAGGGAACTACACCCCAGCTCTTTTCATATTTTTGTTTTGAAACAGGTTCTCACTAAGTTGCCCAGGCTAGCCTTAAACTAGTGATTCTCCTGCCTCAGCCTGCTGAGTAGCTTATAGTAGAAAACTATAAGCATGCACCAGTGGGTCCAGATTTAATATGTGTTATTTACCTGCGTACCACTGACAACTTCTCTCAGCTCTCAAGTCTCTCTTATCTAGCAATCTCTTTCTTATTTACAAATCTTTCTCCTTTTCTTTCCATTTTTTTCTCTCCTTTTTTTGATTTCCCTTTCCATTGAAACATTTTTTTTTCAGTAGATTTCTTATCCCAGGTTAACGTGTTTTATTTTTTCCTGCACGGTGAAGATGTTATGACACTGTCCTGGGCCCCTCAAGACCATTATTGCTCCAAGTCTCATGTAGGGTGGTCTTTCTTCTCTAATTGCGATTAAGGCTTTGATCTTCAGCTTTCAGGACTTTTGCTATGATGCACCTAGTAGTGTTTTCTTTGTTATTTTTCTGCTTGGCATTCAGTGATATTCTTAGATTCACTGGCAATATTTTTTACAAAATCAAAACCTTTGAATTATTAGTTCTTCACATATTTTTCTGCTGGAAAAATATGAGAAAACAAGGCAAAAACAGAAACAAAGTTTTTGTAAATAAGGAGGAGTAGAAGGGAAGGAAGGTAGACGAATAGGGAAAAAGTAAGAACCAAGATATACTGTGTACAGGTACAGATCCCCAAAGGTGAATGGGATAATATTTTCTTAAAATGTACCAATAAACTTAAAGGAAAAGCATATTTTTCTGTCTGAATGTTTTTTCTCTGTTCTGGATCTCTGGTTACATATACATTATGCTGCACCACACTATCCCACAGTTAAAGCTCTGTTCTTTTCCTTCAACCTGTTTTCTCTATGTGATTCAGTTCAGATAGTTTTTATTGCCCTGTGTTCAATTTCACTAATTTTTCTATGTAGCCATCCATCCATTTATTGGTAAGCCCCTCTAATGATTTGTGTTTTCATTTCAGGTATTAAATTTTTTAGTTCTAGAATTGGCAGTTGTTTTGTTTTAATATTTCCATTTTTTAGTGACAATTACCCTCTGTTTTCTTCAGTCCATGTTTCCTTTCAAAACTCTGAAAATATTTAAAAGAGATGTTTGAAAACCTTTGCTTACTAATGCCAACATCTCTGTCATCTTTGGGCATGTTTCAAGTGAATTTTAAAAGTTTGTAATAGCTAAATCTTGGAAACAACCCAAATGCCTATCAACAGGAGACTGGATAAAGATAGTGGTTTTTTATAAAATGGAGTATTACTCAGCCTTTAAGAATCATCAATTTGAATCATTTATACACAAATGGATATGACTTGAGGACGTACTCATAAGTAAAGCAAATAGGACACAGATGTGTAAATACTGTATCATTTCTCTAGTATGAGAAACTGAAGGTGTAAATGAGTTCCAAAATGTGTGATAGGTATTGTGAAATAGGAAGAAAATGTCCATAAGGAAAAGGGAAAAGGTGGATGTAGGTAAATAAAGAAGGGAAAGAAAATTTGATGGTTAAAAAAGGAAATAAAGCTTATGTATATAGAAGGTGGGGGTTGTAGGGAGGGTAGAGGAATGGGAAAAAGTGAGATTCAATATGTGTACTGGTGCAAAAAACTTTCTCAAGGTTGAATGTGATGGTAATGTATATATAAAATGTACCAATAAAATTAATTTTAAAAATTATAGTCTTTCACATAGCTAGCAGTTTTTAAATTATACACTAGATTATTGGGTTTGGATTCAGAGAGTTAAATGTTATTTTGTTAATTTACTGGTCACCTGGCTTGATTTTTGTGAGGCTATTTTTAAGCTTTACTTAGATGAGCCTAAGTGTCCTCTAGTCTAGGGCTAGAACACCTCTACTTTTAAGGCATGTTCTTCTAGGATCTTCACAGAAAACCCCAGGAAATCACTGAGGCCTTTACTCCCTGCCCATACATATCTCTACTTCTGTGAACCTTTAGAATCTCCATCCATTTTACAGCTAACCAATCACTGTTTTCTGTCAGGCTTCATGGAGTCCCACCCAGAGAGTGAGCAGGTTACTATATAGACAAACAGTGCAACTATCCCTGTACAGATTTACAGATCTCTTTCTGTTCAACTCTTTCCTTTCATTATCCCACTCTTAAGCCCTATAAATCCCAACTACCTCAAAAGCCTGAACTCTGATCTTTGCTTCCTCAGCTCAACAAGGCAACTGTTACCAACTTAAACTCCATTTCCTTGGGTCTCTACAAAGAAAGCCAAAGGATCTAGGGGCTCATCTTATGCATTTCCTTTTCTCATGGATCAAAATCCAGCACCTGCTGAAGCACAAGTCTGAAAATTGTTGCTTCTTATGCTTTGCCCAGTTCCCCAGGCATTTAGGGCAAAAGGGTTATACCAGTCATTTCATCCCAACCAGGAGTAGAACTTCTTCACATGGGATACTTCTGATCATCACCTCTACACTAAATTCTCCTTACTTAACTCCAAAACTTTTCTTAGTTTTCCTCCTGAAGTTTTTATAATTCCTTCTTTTACCCTGTCCTCCTCATGCTTCTGTTTGGTATACTTATTCTGTAAGAATTCAACATGCTTTTCCTTTTTCTCTTTTGGTCAACATTCTCCATTCTCATAATTTCAACTGTGACTTTCATAATCTATGCGTCTGTGTCTCTAGGCTAGGCCTGTTTTCTAAGCTCTAACTCATGTTTCCAAATGTCTGGTGATGCCGGGTACTGAAATGATCACTGACCCAACACACTGAGTATGCTAAAAGCGAGCACATTGTCTTTCATTAAGGGTTTACTTTTGTCCAAGATTTGTTTTCCATTTAATGGCATCAGACCCTTGAGCCAAATCTACAATCCACTTTGATTCTCTATTTTCTTTTTCTGCCCACAATAAATTGCTCAACTCTGTAGATTCTATTTTCAGAGTGCATCTTGCCTTGGTTCCTTCTATCTTTATGAACATAATTTTGTCTAGAACCTTACTAATACTTGGTTGAACAAATTTTAAGAGCCTCCAAGTTGATCTACCTGTCTCCATCTTATTCAAGACAATACTTCCTATAAGCCACCCCAGTGGGGCTCAGAGGAACTCAGAGGCTGTTGTCTGTTTTGGTAAATGCATAGCACATAGTAGACAATGAGATCAGACCCTTACATGAAAATTTTTTCAGTTAAAATCTTTCAAGTCCATTTTGAGGTTTTCAGTCACCCACTCAGAATGTTAAGTGAATGTTTATTGCCTAACATCCAATATTCTAGGGCATTTGGAACTTCCCCTTATCCTCTGCATTTCCCTTCTCAGAATTCCTTATGCTTTAAACCAAACAGAACCACTTTCTGTACAAGTTGTGTATTGTCCTTTTTCCATGATTTTTTTCATGTTATTCTTCCAGCTTGGAATATTATTCAACCATGTCTTCATATGCCCAAATTATGTCCATTTTTCAAGACCCAAGTCTCACCCATAAAGTTTATCTGGTCCCTCACCTTGGAAGTGATCACATCTACAGAAATGTACCTGATACTGTCTTCATATTTTTTTAGGATGCACTTTGCACTCTCCCCCTTTCGAATGATTGTGTCCCTTCCACATTATAAACTTTTTGAAGACATGGACAGTGTCTGATTTATCATTGTTTCTTCCAAGGATATTTGTGATTACCTGTTCAGCTCTAATTCTGATGTGGTGTTGCTGGTCCTTGCTCAGCAGTGAAAGCAATCATTAACTGGCTATATCGAGTACATACATTATTTTGCATAATCCTTGTGAAAATACTGAAAGGTCAGTGCAACATAAATGACAGCAAAGCCAATAGATCTGACTGAGCGCATACACAGTCAGCTGTTGGGATTTTAATTCCTTGAGTCCCTTCCTGTCCCCTAGTTGAATGTGAGTGGTCAACTGGCCTTCTGGCTGCTACTTAATGATCACCCCAATTGTTCTCACTTCCCAGGTGCCTTGAGCATGGGGGATGGCTTCAGTGTCAGTGCCTCCTTGAAACATTCTTACAGCGTCACCACTGCCACTTCCACCTGTCACTGCTACTGCCACTATCATCCTTTTGCCCTGTCCTAGGGCTGCTCCCAGCCAGTGCAGAACTCTCTCTTGCTGATCACCTCTGGATTCTCTAAATGGCAACTTGGTTTCTCCTGCTTTCTACTGCCTCCTTCTGCAGTGCTGTGGGGAAGCCTGGAGGAGGTGTGCTGTGAGGACACTTACAGCCTCGCCTGCCTGACCTTGTCCCTTGAAGCAGGTCTGCTTCTCAGACAGCCAAGTTTTCTAAGTGTCCATAACTACTGGTCAGAGGATTGATTTCCCCCTGGTGGTGGCTCTTGTAGAACAGGGATCACAAAGTTGCTGAAGTTCTACTAAGAGCTTCCTCTTCCTCTTCCTTTTCTTCCTCGTCCTCATCTTTGTCCTCTTCTTCCTTCTCTTCTTCCTCCTTCTTGTCCCCTTCCTCCTCCTGCCCTTCTTCTTCTTCCTCTTTCTTCTTCTTCTTCGTTTTTTTTTTTTGAGACAGTCTCCTTCTACATAGTTAAGGATGGCTTTAAATTTTAAATGTACTGTGTGGCCCAGGCTGGCCTCAGATGTACAGCAATCCTCTTGCCTCAGTCTCCTGAATACTGTGGATCTGATCTAGGATGTTCACAAGTATTTGTCTTGCAGGTGTACATCACCACATCTGGCTTCTTTCTGTAGAATCCTAATAATTATCAAGAAAAATATAAACCATGGGCCGGAGGGTTAGCTCAGTGGTTCCGGCGCCTGCCTCGCAAGCGCGAGGTCCTGAGTTCAATCCCCGGAAACCACCTACAATGCTGGGCATGGAGACTCACGCCCACCAGCCATCAGTACCACACATACCACAGTGTCAGGCATGGTGGCTCACGTATAATTTATAACAGCCAAATCTGGGAAACTGCACATATGCCCATTGACAGAAGAATGAATAAAGACATGTGGAATTTATATATAATAGAATCCACTGTGCCTTAAAGAAGAATAAACATGCCGGGCGTGGTGGCTCACGCCTGTCATCCCAGCACTCAGGAGGCAGAGACAGGCGGATTGCTGAGTTCCAGGCTTGCCTGGGCTACATAGTGAGCTCAGAACCTGCCTGAACTACAAAGTGAGACCCTGTCTCAAAAAAAAAAAAAAGAAGAAAAATATAAACCAAAGCTAAAGAAATTTATAATTTCAAACTAAGTATTTCATTTGGTAAGAATCTCTTGTTTTGAGAAAGCTGAAATCTCCTGGATGCCATAGATTTTCATTGTTAAGTTCACTTCTCAGTTTTACAAATATTTACCAGGTCCATAAAAGTACTCAAATCTGTCCCTAATGCAGGGAATGCAAGGTAAGCAGATGCACACTCTTATGAGTAGCCAATAAAGAAATAAGTTAGGGCCGGAGGGTTAGCTCAGTGGTTCCAGCACCTGCCTCATAAATGCAAGGTCCTGAGTTCGATCCCCTGTAACCACATACAATGCTGGGCGTGGAGACTCACGCCCACCAGCAGCCAATACCACATACCACAGTGCCGGGTGTGGTGGCTCACGCCTGTCATCCCAACACTCAGGAGGCAGAGACAGGAGGATTGCTGAGTTTGAAGCTTGTCTGGGCTACATAGTGAACTCAGGGCCAGCCTGAACTACAAAGCGAGACCCTGTCTCAAAAAAAAA
>PVIC010028216.1:0-23368 GCA_004025085.1 Thryonomys swinderianus
GCTGCTGGGTCCGGTCCGTCTGCCGCAAGTTCCCCAGTCCGCTGGGCTCATGGCACGGCGGGCCTGGGGCTGCTGGGTCCGGTCCGTCCGCCGCAAGCGGGCCCGGGGCTGCTGGGTCTGGTCCGCCCGCTGCAAGTTCCCCAGTCCGCTGGGCTCACGGCACGGCGGGCCCGGGGCTGCTGGGTCCGGTCCGCCCGCCGTAAGTTCCCCAGTCCGCTGGGCTCATGGCACGGCGGGCCCGGGGCTGCTGGGTCCGGTCCGTCCGCCGCCTGAAAGCAGGCATTTTACACCTCGGTCTTAAGGCTCTAACCATCCAAACACAAGTAGTGTTGCCCCAGTGCTTGTTTCTATGATGGGAGTTTGAGGCCATACTGGGCCTTTCTGTACCACAGACACAAGTAGCGTAGATGAACAAACTCTTGTTCCTGCCAAGTAAACCAGAAGCAGGTAGGTAGAAAATTAGCACACAATTTCAGAAACTCTTCAGAAAAATACCGTCTGAGTACCAGCTCTGTGTTTCAGAGAGAAATCAACTAATATCCAAAAAAACTCGCCATCACATGAATAGAGCAGCTGGGAGAACGGAGATATAGTGGCAGCAAAAGGCACTGCTAGGCCGAAATCTTTCTGAAACAGACACTCTGCATACCTCCTTCCATCTTCATCCCAAGAGATTATTTGTTGTGATTCTCCAGTGCTTTTCTGTACAATGGCATCCGTATTTTCCTACGTGCCCTTATACTCCCACTGGTAGAGGGAGCTTGGACAACGGTTGCAACTCTGGCTAAATGAGGCACAGATTGGGTGTAACATATCACTATTTTTCTGAAACTGTATTTTATAGCAACATGTTCAGATTTCCAGCTCCTTCTTTGGTAGGGAGACCTCTTGATTGTGCAGATTCTACCACTCCCTTGATAGGAGCTGCATGGCCAAGAGGGGCATTTGGCATGAAGTTATTCTCCAGGCATTTGGGCTTTGAATCCCGGCCTTTGGCACTTCTATCTTCAGGCTCTAACTGTCCAAGCACAAATAGCAGTGCTACATGTCTCGTTTCTACAAAGGGATTGTGATGTCACAATGGGAGTTTCACTACTGCTGACACAGGTAATGTACAGGAACAAACACTTGTCTCCTGGCAGTAAAAGGCAAAGAGCATGGAAGTAGTAATTTCCACTCCGCTCCTGAAACTGATGTCACAAAAAGCAGATGTGAGTTCCAGAAATTTCTATTTGAGGAAGAAATATCTGAATTTCACTCCACCTCCCATACACTTGAAAGGAGCTTGTGCTCAAATGGAGATATCCATCCATGGAATGGCACTCCTAGTCAAGAGATATCCGAAGCAGGCAGTGTGCTTTTCATGAAGCAGAATCCAACCATGAGAACATGACGTTTGTTTCTCCACCATTTGCCGATAAAAAGAGAGAGCTCTTTGAATAAGAAGGCACTTTTTGTCACAAGCACAGGGAACATGGAGAAACAAACTGTTCCTTCCCTTCCACATAAGGCACAGAGTGAGCCAGGGGTACAGTCCCACTCAGTTTCTGAAAATCAGTCTATAGCAACACGGTCTGAATTCCAGCTTTTGCTTGGGGAGATGAAGCTTCTGATATCCCAGATTCTCCCTTTCGCTGGATTGGAGGTTGGTAGAAAAGAGAGGCATCTTGTAATTAGGTGTAATCCTCGCCTTTGCACATTGAAAACAGCCCTTTTACACCTCGTTCCTCAGGCTCTAACTGTCCAAACACAAGTAGTGTTGTCCCAGTGCTTGTTTCTAAGATGGAGCTGTGAGTTCATAATGGGCCTTTCTCTACCACAGACACACGTAGCATAGATGAACAAACTCTTGTGCCTTCCAAGTAAAGGCAGAAGCAGGTAGGGAGAAAATTAGCAAACAATTTCAGAAACTGTTTAAAAAACACCATCTGAGTACCAGGTCTGTGTTTCGGGCAGAAATCAAATAAGATCCAAAAAACTCGCCATCACATGAATGGAGCAACTGGGAAAACGGAGATGTACTGTCAGCAATAGCCACTGCTAGGCTGGAATCTTTGTGAAATAGGCACTGTGCCTACCTCCTTCCGGCTTCATCCCAAGCGAATATTGTTTGTGATTCTCCAGTGCGTGTCTGTACAATGACAGACATATTTTCCTAAGTACCCTTATACTACCCCTGGTAGAGGGAGCATGGACAACGGTTGCAACTCTGGCCAAGAGAGGCACATACTGGGTGTACAGTATCACTATTTTTCTGAAACTGTCATTTATAGCAACATGTTCTGGTTTCCAGCCAATTCTTTGGAAGGGAAACCTCTTGATTGTGCAGATTCTCCCATTCCCTTGAAAGGAGCTGCACAGCCATGAGGGACAATTGGCATGAAGATATACTCCAGGCATTTGGGCTTTGAAACCGGGGCTATGGAACTTCTATCTTCAGGCTCTAACGGTGCAAACACAAACAACAGTGTTCCAGGTCTTGTTTCTACAAAGGGATTGCAATGCCATAATGTGACTTTCACTACTGCATGCACACGTAATGTACAGGAACAAGTTCTTATATCCTGGAAGTAAAAGCCAAAGAGCAGAGAGGTACTAATTTCCACTCCATTCGTGAAACTGACCTCACAAAAAGCAGGTGTGAGGTCAAGGTGTTTCTATTTGAGGGAGAAATATCTGAATATCACTCCACACCCCATTCACTTGAATGGAGTTTGTGGTCAAATGGAGATATCCAGCTGTGGAATGAGACTCTTAGTCAATAGATATCAGAAGCAGGCAGTGTGCTTTTCTTGATGCAGATTCTATCCATGAGAACATGACGTGTGTTTCTCCACCATTTGCCCGTTCAAAGATAGCGGTATTTGAATAAAAACCCACAGTTCGCCACAGGCACAGGGAACATGGAGAAACAAACTGTTACTATTCTTCCAAATAAGGCACAGAGTGAGCCAGGAGTACAGTCCCATTCAGTTTCTGAAAATCAGTTTATAGCACATGGTCTGAATTCCAGCTTTTGCATGGGGTTATTAAGCTCCTGATATCCCAGATTCTCCCTTTTGCTTGCTTGGAGGTTGCTAAAAAAGAGAGACATCTTGTAATTAGGTGTAATCCTCACCTTTGCATGTTGAAAACAGGCATTTTACACCTCAGTCTTCAGGCTCTAAATGTCCAAACACAAGTAATGTTGCCCCAGTGCATGTTTCTACGATGGGAGCGTGAGGTCATCATGGACATTTCTCTACCACAGACACAAGTAGTATAGATGAAAATCTCTTTTTTCCTGCCAAGTAAAGGCAGAAGCAGGTGGGTAGAAAATTAGCACACGATTTCAGAAACTTTGTTCAATAAAACACCGTCTGTGTACCAGCGCTGTTTCTCAGGGAGAAATTAACCAATATCCAAGAAACTCTGATCACATAAACAGAGCAGCTAGGAAAGCGGAGATGTACTGGCAGCAAAAGGCACTGCTAGGCCGGAATCTTTCTGAAACAGGCACTCTGCATAACTCCTTCCAGCTTCATCCCAAGAGAATATTGGTTGTTATTCTCCAGGGCTTGTCTGTACAATGACAAGTGCATTTTCCAAAGTTCCCTTATACTCTCCCTGGTGGAGCACCATAGACAATGGTTGCAACTCTGGCCAAAAGAGGCACATATTGGGTGCACAGTATCACTATTTTCTGAAACTGTCATTTATATCAACTTGTTCTGATTTCCAGCTCCTTTGGTAGGGAAAACTCTTGATTGTGCAGATTATACCACTCTCTTGAAACGTGCTGCACGGCAAAGAGGGAAATTTGGCATGAATTTATAGTGCAGGCATTTGGTCTTGAAAGCCAGCATTTGGCACTTCCCTCTTCAGGGTCTAACAGTCCAAACACAAATAGCAGTGCCCCAGGTCTCATTTCTACAAAGGGATTGTAATGTCATAATGGGACTTTCACTACTGCAGGCACATGTAATGTACATGAACAAGCTCTTGTCTCCTGGCTGTAAAAGCGAAAGAGCAGGTAGATAGTAATTTCCACTCCGTTGGTGAAATTGACATCATAAAAAGCAGGTGTGAGGTCCAGGTGTTTCTTTTTGAGGGAGAAATCTCTGAATATCACTCCACCTCCTATTCACTTGAATGGAGTTTGTGGTCCAGTGGAAATATCCAGCCATGGAATGGCACTCACAGTCAAGAGATATCAAAAGCAGACAGTGTGCTTTTCTTGATACAGATTCTATCCATGAGAACATGACCTATGTTTCTAAACCATTTGCCTGTACAAAGACAGCAATATTCAAATGAGAAGCCACAGTTCCCCACAGGCACACGGAACATGGAAAAACTATCTGTTCCTATGCTTCAAAATAAGGCACAAAGTGAGCCGGAAGAACAGTCCCACTCAATTTCGGAAAATCAGTTTATAGCACACGGTCTGAATTCCAGCTCTTCCTTGGGGAGATGATGGTCCTGATATCCCAGATTCTCCCTTTTGCTTGCTTGGAGGTTGCTAGAAAAGAGAGGCATCTTGTAATTAGGTGTAATCCTCAACTTGCACATTGAAAACAGGCATTTTGCACCTTGGTCTTCAGGCTGTAACTGTCCAAACACAAGTAGTGTTACCCCAGTGCTTGTTTCTACGATAGGAGTCTGAAGTCATAATGGGGCTTTCTCTACCACAGACACAAGTAGTGTAAATGAACAAACTCTTGTTCCTGCCAAGTAAATGGAGAAGCAGGTAGGTAGAAAATTAGCACACAATTTCAGAAACTGTTCACACAAACACCATCTGAGTTCCAGCTCTGTGTTTCAGGGAGAATTCAACTAGTATCCAAAAAAACTCACCATTACATGAATAAGCAGCTGGGAAAACAGAAATGTACAGGCAGCAAAAGGCACTGTTAGTCAGCAATCTTTCTGAACCAGGCACTGTGCATACCACCTTGCGACTTCATCCCAACTGAATATTGGTTGTTATTCTCCAGTGCTTGTCTGTACAATGACAGCTGTACTTTCCTAAGTTCCCTCATACTATCCCTGGTATAGCAGCATGGACAACGGTTGCAACTCTGGCCAAAAGAGGCACAGATTGGGTTTACAGTTTCACTATTTTTTCTGAAACTGTCATTTATAGCAACATGTTCTGATTTCCAGCGCCTTCTTTGGTAGGGAAACCTGTTGATTGTGCAGATTCTCCTATTCCCCTGAAAGGACCTGCACAGCCTAGTGGGACATTTGGCATGAACTTATACTCCAGGCATTTGGGCTTTGAAACCTGGACTTTGGCACTTCTAACTTCAGGCTCTAATAGTCCAAACACAAATAGAAGTGCCCCAGATGCCATTTCTACAAAGTGACTGTGATGTCATAATGGGACTTTCACTACCTCAGACACAAGTAATGTACAGGAACAAACTCTTGCCCCCTGGCAGTAAAATGCAAAGTGCAGGGAGGTAGTAATTTCCACTCTGTTCATGAAACTGACCTCACAAAAAGCAGGTGTGAGGTCCAGGTGTTTCTACTTGAGGGAAAAATCTTTGAATGTCACTGCAACACCCATTCACTTCAATGGAGCTTGTGGTTCAATGGAAATATCCAGCCATGGAATGGCACTCCTAGTCAAGAGATATCCGAAGCAGACAGTGTGCTCTTCTTCATGCAGATTCTAACAATGAGAACATGACGTGTGTTTCTTTACCATTTGCCCGTGCAAAGAGAGCGGTATTTGAATAAGAAGCCACACTTGGCCACAGGCACAGGGAACATGGAGAAACAAAACTGCTCCTCCTCTTCCAAATAAGGCACAGAGTGAGCCAGGAGTACAGTCGAACTCAGTTTCTGAAAATCAGTTTATAGCATCACAATCTGTATTCCAGCTTTTACTTGGGGAGATGAAGCTTCTGATATCCCAGATTCTCCCTTTCGCTTGCTTTTAGGTTGCGAGAAAAGAGAGGCATCTTATAATTAGGTGTAATCCTCGCCTTTCCATGTTGAAAACAGGCATTTTACACCTTGGTCTTCAGGCTCTAACCGTCCAAACACAGGTAGTGTTGCCCCAGTGCTTGTTTCTACGATGGGAGTGTGAGGTCGTAATGGGTCTTTCTCTACCACAGATACAAGTAGAGTAGATGAACAAACTCTTGTTCCTGCCAAGTAAAGAAAGAAGCAGGTAGGTACAAAATTAGCACACAATTTCAGAAACTTTGTCCAAAAAAATATCGTTTGTGTACCAGCTCTGTGTTTCAGGGAGAAATCAACTAATATCCAAGAAACTCCCATCACATAAAGAGAAGCTAGGAAAACAGAGATGTACTGGCAGCAAAAGGCACTGCTAGGCCATAATCTTTCTGAAACAGGCACTGTGCATACCTCATTCCGGCATCATCCCAACATAATATTTGTTGTTATTCTCCAGTGCTTGTCTGTACAATGACAGCAGTATTTTCCTAAGTGCCCTTATACTCTAACTGGTAGAGGAAGCTTGGACAATGGTTGCCACTCTGGCCAAAAGAGGCACAGATTGTGTGTACATTATCACTATTTTTCTGAAGCTGTCATTTTTAGCAACATGTTCTAATTTCCAGCTCCTTGTTTGGTAGCTGAACCTCGTGATTTTGCAGATTCTCCCATTCCCTTGAAAGGAGCTGCACGGCCAAGACTGACATTTGGCATGAAGGTATACTTCATGCATTTGCTCTTGAGACCCGGCCTTTGGCACTTCTGTCTTCAGGCTCTAATGGTTCAAACACAAATAGTAGTGCCCCAGGTCTCGTTTCTACAAAGGGATTGTGATGTCATAATGGATCTGTCACTACTGCAGACACAGGTAATGTACAGGAACAAACTCGTGCCTCCTAGCAGTAAAAGGCAAAGAGCAGGGAGGTAGTAATTTCCACTCCCTTCATGAAACTGACGTCACAAAAAAGCAGGTGTGAGGTCCACGTGTTTCTCTTTGAGGTAGAAATCTCTGAATATCACTCCACCTCCCATTCACTTGAATGGAGCTTATGGTCAAATGGAGATATCTAGCCATGGAATGGCACTCCTAGTCAAGAGATACCCTACGCGGGCAGGATGCTTTTCCTAATGCAGATTCTACCCATGAGAACATGATGAGTGTTTCTCCACCAATTGCCCATGCAAAGAGAGTGGCATTTGAATAAGAAGTCGCAGTTCGCCACAGGCACAGGGAACATGGAGAAACAAACTGTTCCTACTATTCCAAATAAGGCACAGAGTGAGATTGAAGTACACCCCCACTCATTTTCTGAATATCAGTTTATAGCAACACGGTCTGAATTCCAGCTTTTGATTGGGGAGATGAAGTTCCTGTTATCCCAGATTCTCCCTTTCCCTTGCTTGGAGGATGCTAAAAAGAGAGGCATCTCGTAATTAGGTGTAATCCTCACCTTTGTACGTTGACAACAGGCCTTTTTACCATGGTTCTCAGGCTCAAACTATCCAAACACAAGTAGCATTACCCATGTGCTTGTATCTATGGTGCGAGTGTGAGGTCATAATGAGCCTTTCTTGACAACAGACACAAGTAGCATAGATGAACAAACTCTTGTACCTACCAAGTAAAGACAGAAGCAGGTAGGTAGAAAATTAGCACACAATTTCAGAAACTGTTCAGAAAAACACCGTCTGAATACCAGCTCTGTGTTTCAGGAATAAATCAACTAATATCCAAAAAACTCGCCATCACATGAACAAAGCAGCTAGGAAAACAGAGATGTACTATCAGCAAAAGGCACTGCTAGCACGGAATCTTTATGAAACAAGCACTGTGAATACCTCCATCCAGTTTCATCCAAACAGAATATTTTTTTGTGATTCTCCAGTGCTTCTCTGTACAATGGCAGCTGTATTTTCCTAAGTGCCCTTATACTCCCACTGGTAGAGGGAGCATGGACAACTGTTGCAACTCCAGCCAAAAGAGGCACAGATTGGGTGTACAGTATCACTATTTTTCTGAAACTGTCATTTATAGCAACATATTCTGATTTCCAGCTGCTTCTTTGGTAGGGACTCCTCTTGATTATGCAGATTCTCCCATTCCCTTGAAAAGAGATGCATGACCAAGAGGGACATTTGGCATGAACTTATACTACAGACATTTAGTCTTGAAACACAGCCTTTGGCACTTCTCTCTTCAGGCTCTAATGGACCAAACACAAATAGCAGTGCCCCAGGTTTCCTTTCTACAAAGGGATTGTGATGTCATCATGGGACTTTCACTACTGCAGACACACTTAATGTACAAGCACAAACTTTTGCCTCCTGGCAGTAAAAGGCAAAGAGCAGGGAGGTCGTAATTGCCAGTCCATTCGTTAAAGTGATGTCACAAAAAGCAAGTATGAGGTCCAGGTGTTTCTATTTGAGGGAGAAATCTCTGAATATCACTCCACCTCCCATTCACTTGAATGGAGCTTGTGGTCCAATGGAGATATCCAGCCATGGAATGGCACTCCTATTCAAAAGATAAACGAAGCAGGCAGTGTGCTTTACTTGATGCAGATTCTATCCATGAGAACATGATGTATGTTTCTCCACCGTTTGCCCGTAAAAAGAGAGCAGTCTTTGAATAAGAAGCCACAGTTCACCACAAGCACAGGGAACATGGAGAAACAAACTGTTCCTACTCTTCCAAATAAGGTACAAATTGAGCCAGGAGTACTGTCCCACTAAGTTTCTGAAAATCAGTTTATAGCAACACAGTCCGAATTCCAGCTTTTACTTGGGGAGTTGTAGCTCCTCATATCCCAGATTCTCCCATTCGCTTGCTTGAAGGTTGCTAGAAAAGAGAGGCATGTTGTAATTAGGTGTAATCCTCACCTTTGCACGTTGAAAACAGGCATTTTACACCTCGGTCTTCAGGCTCTAACCATCCAAACACAAATAGCAGTGCCCCTGGTCTCCTTTCTACAAAGGGTTTGTGAAGTCATAATGTGACTTTCACTACTGCAGACACAGGTAATGTACAGGAACAAACTCTTCCCTCCTGGCAGTAAAAGGCAAAGAACAGGGAGGTAGTAATTTCCACTCTGTTCATGAAACTGACGTCACAAAAAGCAGGTGAGAGGTCTGGGTGTTTCTATTTGAGGGAGAAATCTCTGAATATTACTCCACCTCCCTTTCACTTGAATGGAGCTTGTGGTAAAATGTAGATATCCAGCCAAGGAATGGCACTCTTAGTCACAAGATACCCAAAGCAGGCAGTATGCTTTTCTTGATGCACATTCTAACCATGAGAACAGGACATATGTTTCTCTTCCGTTTACCCAAAGAGAGCGGTATTTCAAAAAGTAGCCACAGTTCACCACAGGCAAAGGGAACATGGAGAAACAAACTGTACTTACTCTTCCAAATAAAGCACAGAGTGAGATGGGAGTACAGTCCCACTAAGTTTCTCAAAATGAGTTTATAGCAACATGGTCCGAATTCCAGATTTTGCTTGGGGAGATGAAGCTCCTGTTATCCCAGATTCTCCCTTTAGTTTGCTTGGAGGTTGCTAGAAAAGAGAGGCATATTGTAATTCGGTGTAATCCTCGCCTTTGCATGTTGAAAACAGGCCTTTTACACCTCGGTCTTCAGGATTCAACTGTCCAAACACAAGTAGTGCTGCCCCAGTGCTTGTTTCAAAGATGGGAGTGTGAGGTCATAATGGGCCTTTCTCTAAGCCAGACACAAGTAGCATAGATGAACAAACTCTTGTTCCTGCCAAGTAAAGGCAGAAGCAGGTAGGTAGAAAAGTAGCACACAATATCAGAAACTGTTCAGGAAAACACTGTCTGAGTACCAGCTATGTGTTTCTTGGGAGAAATCAAGTAATATCCAAAAAACTCAGCATCACATGAATAGAACAGCTGAGAAAACAGAGATGTACTGGCAGCAAAAGGCACTGCTAGCCGGGAATCTTTCTGAAATAGGCACTGTGCATACCTCCTTCCAGCTTCATCCAACAGAATATTGGCTGTGATTCTCCAGTGATTGTGTGTACAATGACAGCGGTATATTCCTAAGTGCCCTTATACCCCCACTGGTAGGGGGAGCTTAGCAGGGTTGCAACTCTGGCCAAAAGAGGCACAGATTGGGTGTACAGTATCACTATTTATCTGAAACTGTGGTTTATAGCAACATGTTCTGATTTCCAGCTCCTTCTTTGGTAGGGAAACCTCTTGATTGTGCAGATTCTCCCATTCCCTTGAAAGGAGTACATGGCCAAGAGGGACATCTGGCATGAAGTTGTACTCCAGGCTTTTGGGCTTTGAAACCCGGCCTTTGGCACTTCTATCTTCAGGCTCTAATGATCCAAACACAAATAGCAGTGTCCCAGGTATCATAACTACAAAGGGATTTTGATGCAATAATGGGACTTTCACTACTGCAGACACACTTAATGTACAGGAACAAACTCTTGCCTCCTGGCAGTAAAAGGCAAACAGCAGGTAGGTAGTAATTTCCACTCCGTTCATGAATGTGACTTCACAAAAAGCAGGTGTGAGGTCCAAGTGTTTCTATTTGAGGGAGAAATCTCTGAATATCACTCCACCTCCAATTGACTTGAATGGAGTTTGTGGTCAAATGGAGATATCCAGCCATGGAATGGCACTCCTAATCAAGAGATATCTGAAGCAGGCAGTGTGCTTTTCTTGATGCAGATTCTAACCATGAGAACATGACGTGTGTTTCTCCACCATTTGCCCATACAATGAGAGTGGTATTTGAATAAGAAGCAACAGTTTGCCACAGGCACAAGGATCATGGAGAAACAAACTATTCCTACTCTTCCAAATAAGACACAGAGAGAGCCGAGAGTACAGTCCCACTCAGTTTCTGAAAATCAGTTTATAGCAACACAGTCTGAATTCCAGCTTTTGCTTGGGGAGTTGAAGCTCCTGATATCCCAGTTTCTCCCTTTCGCTTGCTTGGAGGTTGCTAGAAAAGTGTGACATCTTGTAATTAGGTGTTATCCTCGCCTTTGCACGTTGAAACATGCCTATTATACCTCGGTCTTCAGGCTCTAACCATCCAAATACAAGTAAAGTTGCCCCAGTGCTTGTTTCTACGATGGGAGTGTGAGGTCATTATGGGCCTCTTTCTCTTCCCCAGACACAAGTAGCGTAGATGAACAAAGTCTTGTTCCTGCCAAGTAACGGCGCCTTTATCATATGCTTTTATTTCTTCTTCCAGGAAATTTTAATACTAAACCTCCGACCACCTCCATACCATTCTGATGCTAGCTAATACTGTATGAACTTTATTTCACTTGGGAAAAATGAAACATTTTTTTCCTATCTTACCTGTGGCAAGCACATGTCCTCATTCCATTTATTCTGATCTATAGTTTTCTTTTATTCAATAAATTTTGTGGGGTTTTTGTTATATATGTACCCATTCTTTAAAAAGTGAAAAATAAAAGGATTAAACATGAAAGAAAGGCTCTCCATTTCTCTGTCAAATCACATGGCTTCCATCTGTATTTTCACACCTACCTAAAAAATTCAATACCTTGCATAGGAGTCTCCCCAACTGCATTTAAGTGTTCCTGATCTGTTTCATTAATGATGCATCTTTGTTATATCCAAACTTACCTCCAGCTGGATAAGGGACATTCATGATATCAGCATGGATGGCCAACAAGACCACTCAGAGTGGATTCTTCAGCTTACCGCCAAAGGCTGGGGTTGAAAAGGAACTATGAAGAGAAAGCCTCCAATATCTGGCTGACGGCCCTTGTTCTCATGGCAAGACTGTCTTCAAGGGATGTACAACCTGCCCACAGACTCGAGAGCTTTATGTAAGATATAAGTTCCCTTGAAGTCCCCAGCCTGGCAAATGGCAAGGGAGCCCATTCTGGGCCATGAAAAGGGGTCTCACCAGTAGATCACACCTGACCAAAGTATATGTCAGCTTCTTAAGGCTTCATACAAACACTTTCCCAATCATGAAGGGGAAGATTTAACCTCCTTCCCAAATAGATTGCTCTTTACAGGACCCAAGAAACCTCTCTTCACCCAGCCACATGTTCCAAAAAGAAACTGCATATGACTAACATGATAGCAGGTCTCAATGAAAGGAATATTTAAAAAGAACATGTGACAAAGGAGAAAGACCAAAATGGCATCATACTGAGGGATATTAAACCCAATTTATTGTTCTTTGCTTTTGGGGGGAATAAATATATCTACTGGATGTTGTATTTTCCCAGGAAAGGCTGCTTTTCTTGTTGTACCAACCATAAGTCCATTTTCCATGTTTTCCACTCCTTCAGGAATAATTTCAGGATGCTGGTGCCTGAAGGATCAGCAGAATGGATGGCTCATTCTATTGGTAAATTATGAGTTTTTTCAAAAAAGGAGCAGAAGCTCTTGAAGGAAGATTGCACTTTGTATCCAGCAAAAAGAATCATAATTCTAAACTGTAGAAAGAAATGAGGATTACCTCTCAAGTAATATATTTGAATTGGTCTTTGAGACAGAAATATGAGATCATGGAACAAAAACTCCTCACACAGCACAGAGCCCGGATGAGCTGCTGAGTGGAACCTCCCAGTGGGGAAAAAAAAAGTAGCAACAGCAGCTCTGAGACCCAAACTGCAGGGCCAGGTTTTCTGTGGCCCAGCACTAGATGAGCAGCACACCAGAACAGAAAAGGAAGAACAATCACTGCCCAGAGGCTCAGTTCAGCTACAGGTTCCTCCACCAGGATGAAAGACTTTAGAAAACAGCCTGAAAACCACTTTGTTCAGTTAGACTTCATAGGCTTCTACTAAACCTTGTTCTTAGAATGATATAAATTAGTGTAGGGTCATTTACATCAAAATAGTCATAACAGCAGAAGTACACAGGATTACCAGAGATCTCCCACACACTAAAATCACGAACTCCTACAGAAAAAGAAAAGTAAATATTACCATCCTGAAACACCATGACCAAACTTGGCATTTTCTTAGCACTCTAGGGACTATGCACAGTGCTAGTGCTACTGATGGTCTTTTTATTGACGTTAAAGATAAATTCACATGTATGATAACAATGTAATCAGTGTTCTAAAATGGAACTTTAAAAGTTACTATTTTGTCTTTTAGAGACTAGTGACTCTTTGAGGTCTGAGGCATAAACAATTTTTCCCACCTCCCTTTAGTCCAGATAAATGAAAAGAGTATGTGGATGCTGAGTCAGGAAGCCTGATAGGACAGGGTTTTTTGTTGTTGTTGTTTCTTTATTGTTGTTTCTGTGGCTTGTTTTACATAATAAAGGGGGCAATGAACTGAAGATGGCTAAAAGTGATAATGCAAGCATGGAGATCTGCATTACTTCTGTTTTGCCTTTTCATGGATTTTTGTTGTAAAAGACCTGTGTGTACTTGTAAATGGTGAGGTGGTGATTTGAAGCAAACAACACCTCTATTTTCTTTAAGACAGCTTTATTTATTAATTGATGTTATTGTTTTTACTGATTTGGATAGTGGCAAGCAGATAATAAGTATATGAGCTTAAGTCATCTGTAATGGTTTTGGAGGCCCAGATGGGATGTAAGTTCCTGTTCCACCATGGGTTGCACCCTAACAGTCAATTTAAAACAACTGACTGCTTGTGTCTAGCTGAATGCATGGCCAGCACTCCAGTGACCTTCCAGTACCTTCAAGGGAAACCTTCACACTTAGGAGTGTTCTTTTCCCCTCCACAGCATAAGCTCCTTATAAACACTTTTGTTGATATATATTTTTAAGGAATATTGGAAGCTGACAGGCTCTGCCTGGTTTCCTACTATAAAGTGCACTCCAGGGATCTACTGTCCTCACAACTTAGAATTTCTCTTAGGTCACTTCACAATGCCATTTGCAGCCATTTACACTTACTAGAGGACATCTGGAGTACAGATTTGTATAAAAGAAATCTACATAGGAAAAAAAGAAATCTCCAGGAATTTGATTTAAAGTATTTATTTGTTCTGGTATGCTTTTGTTTCCCTAATCTTGCCCTTCCTATAACCACCTTTATTCCAAAATGTACAAAAGATTTCAGTGCTATTTAGAATTATAGAAGAATGATATTCAACATGGGTGAATGGAGGGGGAGTAATATTGAACCTATCCAGAGAGAAATCAACTAAAACCATAGGTAATTGGAGAAAGGGAATGACATAAATCCTAATGCCAGAATCAATCTGAAATAAGAGACTAGTGGATAAAAGAAAACATACGCATGGGACTAATGCATCAACCCAGGGTTACTGATAACAAGGTTACTAGCTGCATAGGCAGTATGAGACAAAATTACTATACTGGGCAGTCCCCACAAAACTGATGGACTGAAAAAAAGTGCAGCTAACTCAAGTCACACAAGACATTTGGGAAAAAAAGGACTCTGGCCTCTTTTGCCTTCCTCAACACACACACATACACACACACACAAAAGGTGAGTGACCAGAAAGAATTTGACACCTTCCTAGCAGCACCCTTATTCTTTCTCTTTTTTTCTTTTTCCTCTGCTTAGCCCCCAAAGCACAGTGTAGCAGAGGTGGGGAAAACAGTGCTGACCAGGGGCTGGAGAGAAAGATATAGATGTGCACAGTGGCTGATCAGAAACAGAATGTACTTTGGGGACAGGATCAGAAGGGGCTTCCTGACCCTGTTGCTCTGACCAGGACAGAAGCCATCTCTCAAGGGCACCTTCCATAAAGTCAAATACTTTCCTTCATCCTGCATGGCTACAATGCCACAGCCACAAAGCATCCCTCAGCAGGGCACAGGGCCAAGTGATGTGTGTGGCCCCCATGGGACAAGCAAGATAAGCAAGAAGAGTCCCAATGATGGCCTCTATCAACCTCGTGCATCACATGTTGTGTGAAAGCAAAGAACTCTGATGCCACCACTATATCTGGGGCTCTGGGAATGTCCCCAATGGACCGTACCCATCCCTCTCAGGCTCTGGTCTGGTCATCCAATGGAGTCCTAAATGGAAGGGCAGAAGTAGAGACCAGGCAGTGACATGAACTGCAGCAAACAGACCTCATTCCACATAAAGGAATGCTGCCAGAAGACAGCATTTATATGAGAAAGATTGAAATTATAAAAAAAATTTTGGTATCTCAGTGATACATTCCCACCCAGGCATCATTCCCATGGGAAGAACAAAGCCTGACAAGAGCAGAAGGCATGAGGACCCAGTGCTCTGATAAGCAAATGCCTGACTGGGCCAGTGAGAGGATGATACTGTTCCCATGGAACTAGAGGACTTTTCTGGAACCAGATGCTCTGAGGTGGTCTTAGCTGCCCATAGTGCCTGAACTCCCATGGCTGCATCTCATAGGCTCTTATTTTTGCCACAGACTGGGATTTTAAGAATATAATTTTCCACCAGTATACAAGCTGAGGGGCAGGAGGGACCAGTGGTGACCTGCCCAGCCCAGATCTTTTAGAATCTTTTCTGGATTAGGCCCCAACCCCAACCCATTGGGGTGCCTCCTACAGCAGCTCCCTGGACATGCACTGTGGGAGTCCACCCACCACAGAACATGTTTCAGGTCTGGATGGCATAGCTACTATCTCTTTGCAACTATAGGCAGGTGCTAGATTCCTAGTGCAATGGACTCTTGCCTTATGAACCCAAATCATTTTTGAGGGCTGGTTATAACTCAAGTTGGTTGAAAGTCCAGGCTATTTTTACTATCAAAAATAATGGAGGGCTGGAGATTTAGCTCAGTGCTTCTGGTGCCTGCCTTGCAAGTGCAAGGTCCTGAGTTCGATTCCGGTAACCACATACAATGTTGGGTGTGGTGGTTCACGCCCATCAGCAATCAATACCACATACTACAGTGCCAGGCGTGGTGGCTCGCGCCTGTAATCCCAGCACTCGGGAGGCAGAGACAGGAGGATTGCTGAGTTCGAGGCTTGCCTGGGTTACATAGTGAGCTCAGGGCCAGCCTGAACTACAAAGTGAGACCCTGTCTCAAAAAAATAACAATAATAATGGAAATACCTATAATGCATTCCAAACCTCCCAAAGCACCTCTTAACTAACCTTTTCTTTAAAAAATGGGTTGTATAGTATGAGTAATTTAGCAGCAACACCAATAATTTTCCTAGTGTACTCATCAGAAAGTTGCAAGATATGTCTAGCTTACCAGAAACAACAATTTCATACTGTACCCACCATTCACACTTTTGGATTTCCAGAAAGGTGGTTACTTTTTGGAAGAAGAGCCCTCTTGCTTGACATCAGGAATCTAACTCTCTGGTGTCATTTCTGTAGCCCACTAGAACCTACTTCTCACTGAATAGGTCTTAACCTTTTCAGAACTAAAAAGTGGCGTAAGGTTGTCTGTTTCTCTCTTTTCTTTAACACTGTCCTGCAGTAGGACATGCTATTGTCATTAAATAACTGATTACAACTGGCTTTTTCTCTAAATGGGTCTTCTCTACAAATGTTTGTAGCTCTGTACACTTTTTTTTCAAGATTTCATTTCAGAAGTACCTTGCTGCATTGATTATTGATCTTTCCTCTCTTCTTCAGAAAGCTCCTGGTCCTCTTCTGCTCAGCCAGAAGTGGCTGAAGCTCCTCTGCAGACAGTTCCTCTGAGTGTTCCTCCACCAGTTCCTCAACATCACTACTGTCTACCTGCTACCAGTGAACTCTGCTATTGCAAGTGAAGGCTCAGTCTTCAAAGTCTCTCTCTTGAAAATTTTAGGCCACACTCTCTCCCAGGCAAATCTCAGTCTCCTTAGAAAGAGCAAGACCACAATTTGTCAATTTACCTCACACAGGGATGACTTGCACTTGCGTTGTGACTCAAGACTTAGATCATAAATTCAAATTAAAATTCTGGTCATAACTCAAGTTGTTCATACATGAGGCCAGTCATTACTTGGTCTACTATACTTCCAAAACTGTGTAGAAAACTACTGTGCCTGAACTCCAGAGCAGGCATGTCACTATGTATCACTGATCTCTTCTGTTCTTGCCTAAGCCCTCCCAGAGGCCACCTAACTTTGGGCAAACATAATTCTAATACTGACCAAGTATTAGATCCTGGCTCTGTGATCCCAAGTTCCAAAGTATTCCCGGTCTGATAGACTGTCCTTTCTCCCCAGTCTTGATGTGCCATCAGAGCAATAGGGCAGACTTCACACAGGTGTAAGAGGTTGATCTCTGCTCTCTCCTATCCTACAGGGCAGAGTGGAATGGGGTTCATGGGAGACAGGGAGCCTGTGTTCATAATCAGTGCCACGCAGGAAGGCAAGTCCAGGGTAGCTGAGGCTTACAGTTTTCTAAGGATTTTAGATGATCTCTTGATTTAAATTCTGAGGACTAAACCTGTTTTCTTCCTGCCCTCTTCTGCTCTAAAAAGAAAACAGCAATTTGTTAGGCCAGGACCAATGGTAGCTGCTGAGAGGAAGGTGAGAAGATGGGCAGGATACCCACAAAAGTGCACTGACACAGCTGGCTGAGAACAGGGTGGAAAAAGACAGGCCTCGAGGGCACTGCAGGCCGGGAGTCATTCTGAGGATGGTAAAAAGGAGCACTCCCTGGGGCAGAGTAAGAAAAAGCTTTTGGTTTTAGCTGGGGGGAGCATCTCCTTTCCACAGGCCTGAAAGGTGATACAGGACAGAGAGGCTATGAGTGTGGAACATACACAGGATGTGGAAAATTTCATAGAAACCAAACAAGGTGAACAATCTCAGTAATTTCAAAATATACATAGTTTAGGACAAAGTCCTAAATTCAGTCCTCAGTGCTGAAAAAAAAAAAATGTTCAGCTTGAGCCAGAAATTTAGCTCAGTGGTTCCACCTCCCTAACGAGTGTAATGTCCCTGGTTCAATCCAGTAACCACATACAATGATATGACATTGGGTGTGGTGACTCATGCCCACCAGCAATCAGTACCACATCCTACAATGCTGGGCATGGTGGTTCATGCCTGTAATCCCAGCACTCGGGAGGCAGAGACAGGAGGATTGCTGAGTTCCAGGCTTGCCTGGGCTACAATAGTGAGCTCAGGGCCAGCCTGAACTACAAAGTGAGACCCTTTCTCAAAAAAAAAAAAAAAGCACAGCTTTTGCCAAATAAAATATGCTAGTGAAATTCATGTTCTCTTTTCCCTTTCCCTTTTTTAAAGGTAGCTGCCAGAAAATTAGAAATGATGTAGCACAGTTTCTATTTGTACAAATGATGTCTTCAACATGAGTCTAAGGATCTCTGAGGTCACACCTCTCCCTGCTCAAGACTGTCACTGGTGATAATCCTGCTCTCAGGGAACAACCTCCCCCACCCCATCCCAGCAGGAAAGGCTGAGCACCTGCAGCAGTGTGCATTCCTCTACTTGCTCAGGCAGCTCTCTACTCAATGGCCCCTGCACTGTCCTTCCAGCTCATGGGATACACTGGAGGCCATCAAAATTAGACTTCTTTCCTCTTGCTGCCATTGCACACATGGTGCAGGACAGGCTCCTACCAGAAGCATCTCTACTCTTCAACTCCCCTGAAACCTACTCTTTCCAGTCAGCCTTGTCTGATTGTTGTGACATTGAGTCAGTTCCCATCTCCCCTTCTCTGGAGGAGTTTCTGTCCCAATGCCATTTATTCCTGGCCAGATGTGCCTGGTACAGAGAATGTGTGTAGTACAGATAGAGCGAATGGGGCTCAATAAGGCCAACTCCAGCACCAAGGAGAAGAGGGAAGCAGCTCTCAGTGTGTGGAGCATAGAGAACAGGAGCCATGCCTGAGGGCCAGGGACCTGATGAAGCGGAGATCTAGGAATCAGATGCTGTGGGGAAGGACAGGGGTTCTTGGCCTGACTGTAGGCCATGTGTATCAGCAGGCCCAGCCTACTGGGCCACAATTCTCAGGAGTGAACTAGAATCTTCAAAGCCATCTTTGCTGGGGTTTTTTTTGTCTGTTTAATAAGACAGTATCTGTGATCAAACATGTTTATCTCATAAGAATCCCATTTTATGGAGCACCTGGGCCACATGTTAGAGAAAGTGGCAGGTGCACAGCGACACACTAAGCCTTGTAGCTCCACACACCATTGGGCTTATATACTCAGCATGGGTCCACAGAGGTTGAGGAGGGACCATAAAAAGAGGACAAACCCCAGGCCAAAACCAGTGATAACTGGCTTGAAGGGAAGCATAATTGGGCCCAAAAGAACAGACCATTACTTACAAGGAGGGTGAGGCATGCAGAGTTGGGCAAGGTCAGAGAGATATCATTGCACACCATAGGGCTGCAGCCTATTTCTCTGAAGAGCATATCAGATATACTCTGGGCTCCATGGGTGACACCATCTCTGTCTCAATTACTCACTTCTGACAATATACCATGTTAGCCAGAAAATGAAACTTTATATTCAAAATCAGGCAACAGGCTGGATTTGGCCCCATGGGCCAGAATCTACTAAGTCTTTAATAATCTCAAAAGGCTGAAACTCTGCTTTCATCCTCAGGGCCCTGAGCTGGATTACCTTATTAAAATAGCACTGATCATGCTCACTTGGGCAGCACAGACACTAAAACACCACGGATCCCCCACAGAATATTACCAGCAGCAGAGCTCTAATTGGTTAGATTCAGGATTCTACCATGAGAGAATAGAGTTAACCCTCTGAGGAGCAGAGCCACCAACAAGGTAAATGACAACATGCCAACTGAGTAACCAAACTGCACCCTTCTCTTGGGTAAATAAAATGTGAATCAAGGTTCCTTTTGCTGGAAGATACTATGTCTGTGATGAGTAGTGGAACTAAGAGGAATAGGAAGGTCTTACTTAAAGCATGGTGCAGATGTGGTAACAAAGGCATGCTTTCTGCACAGATGGCTTGGGACACTCCTTCCACTAATTCCTAAGAGAAGTAGCATCCTGGGGCTGAAGGGCAACTTTCATAGAGAGGAGATACATACATCCAGTGGAAACTGAAGAGCACTATTGCATAGTGCAGAAAACTAGAAAGCCAGTGAGAACCAGTGGGGATTCCAAGTGGAATAGAACTAGTGCAAGAGGAGAGAAAGAAAGATTAACTAGATTGGGTTATGTGGGTCAGTGTTTACATAACTGCCAGGAGGAGGAAAGCTTAATACCATCTTGTTGGTTTTAAAGTGCAATTTCCAAGCAATAACTTCCTATGAGGGCACTTGAAGCACAGATATTTCTAACAGCTCAATTTCACCAGAGCCAGCCCTGTACTCACGAAGATCAATGCCTCCATATTGGCAAACATCAGGCAGAGGTATTGGACCACATCTAGGATCCCATTGTTGGCTGTCCAGTGTAGAGTCGTCCATCAATACTGGAAAGAGAAGGGGAATAAAGCAGAATTTGCACTGCTCTTCATTTTTTAAAAATACTTGTTTTTAAATTTTGAGATAGGATCTCATTCTGTATGCCAGACTAACCTTGAATTTGTGATCCTCCTGCCTCAGCCTCCTGAATAGCTAGGATTCCAGGAGAGGTTCCTATCTTCTGGTTGTGAAAAATATTTAGGAAGTGTTGCACAGGTCAGACATTGTACAAGGCACTTGGGGTCCACCAGAAAGAAAAAGCTCATGGTTCCCCCCAGGAAGGCAGCAGTGTAAATGGACTTCAAAGACTGTCCAGTTAAAAGAGTGAATTCAAACTATGAGCTCAAAAGATGCAAAAGCAGAGTCTTGTCAAAGACAAGTCACGTCACTGTCTGTGCTGGCAGAGAACATGTGTCAGGGGAGTGAGGGCTCAAATGCCAGAAGTACCTGCTCTAATCTCACAATGGAACAGAGACAGGTAAGAGGAGGTGGAGACACCCTAATGAGAGGAAATCTCAGGTTGCGCCTCTTGTGCTCTGATGCCCAAGGGTCTTGATCTATGTGCCTGGCCGGTGCAGAACATGGCAGTAAATTCACAGGGGTGCTGAGGAGTATTTCAGGGCCCTAATGGAGCCACAAAGTGAGCCATTAACTCAACGTAGTTCAGAGTCCCAACAGTGGACTGCTTTGCTTCCCTTTCAGAGACATTGCACCTTTGCATGTCTGCTTACCAGCTTGGTGGTTGCTGACATAGCAAGTATTCTGAAAATATCAAGAAGAACAGGAAATGAGGATGGGATGTACCACATGAGCAGGGTCTGCTGAGTGTGTGAATGTAGTTATGTAATAATGTAATAAAGATGTTAATTTTCTTTCCACTTATGTAGTATACGTTTTTTGGTAGGGCAGTTATATTGTTTGGATGGAACTAACAAAATTACTGGGATACTAAAGATGCTGTGAACTGATAAAGTTTGAAAAATCTGTTATACTGTTCATTTTGTACTTGTTAGTTTTTGTTGTGAAGTTAACACAAAATCTCCAAATAATACACACAGATTTTTTTTCTTCTATAGTAGGAAAAAAGTTCTTATCTCCTACTCCACCTTTGCCCACTCACTCCTGTGCTCAGAACAATTCCCATTTGACACTGAGAATTGTTTCCTTCCCAGCTGTTACCTATGAATCCTTCATGAGAAATGACTAACTTAAATAGGCACAATACACAATTTTGGATCCTACACTCACCCTGATTCAACAACAGATTGTAAGAGGTTTTCAATATCTGTCACTGCATCTATTACATGCTTCTGAAGAGCCAGGACACACTAGGTACAGGGCTATAGGAGGAAACACCCAGTGTTTCTCGGTGACAGTTAAGGGAGCTGTAATTCCTTATTGTAAATAACGCTGTCATGTGTGCACATGTTCACACGTTTTTTACTATCATCTTTACAGTGATTCAAAAGGAATATACTACATTTTCAAATCCCCTATAGTTAAAAGGAAAAAATAATTATAAGAGTATGTATATAGGGGGTGGGGGTGGGGGTGGGTAAGGATGTGGGTAAAAATAAGAATTAACTTGTGTCATATACTGGTACAAATCCCCCAGTGTTATGTATGATTGTGAGCTGGATATAAAATGTACCAATAAAGAATTCAATTCAAAAAGAAAAAGAAAAAAATAATTGAAGACCAGAATGAAAAGTTTTGGAGATACAATGTAAGAAAGATACAGTTTTGACTGCAGATTATATACAGTGTTATAGATGAGAGGAGAAACAATGAACAGAAGTATGAGGAGAAAGAGGAGAAATGAAACTGATCATGTAAAGGACTCTACTTTGGAGTGAACAAAACTCAAACTCCTTAACATGGCAGTCCAGGCATTTCCCCATTTGGACCCCATATGACCCTAGCCTCCTCATCATTCTTTCCCCATCACCTCCTCCCTAAATAAGTACAATATGTCTTCTGTGTGTCACGAATGGTCCCCAACACATACACATGCTTTCCTCTGTCTAATAGTGATTTGTTTGTTTTCCAGTACCAGGGATTAAACTCAAACCTTGCACTCATGAGGCAGGTGTGGCACACTGAGCTATATCCCAGCCTTAAAAAGTGGATTTCTGATCTCTTCATTTGTCAAATCCACAGTCACATTATCATTTCAAAAAGGTTTTGCAGAAAGCTATCCAAAGTGTTTCTTCTGTGTGTTCCACAGTGCCCAAGACCCTGCCACAGCAGTATGACAATATGACAGGCCACTGGTCATGAGTGTGTGTACTATCCACAGGCACCCTGAGGGCTGTTACCCCTTTACACCCACAAGCACCTCTCACCACATGGGGCACGGTGCTGTCCAGGAAAAGTGTTAGGAGGGACTGATGTGTGAAGAGCTGTCTTACACTGCTGGACTCTAGTGTGTAAGCAGTGTACTGCCCCATCTTCACTTCTTAGAGCCAACCCAGGAAGGAGCAGATGAGCAAAGGCTATGCATGCCATTCATCTGCTTCCTTCTTAAGCATGTTCTCTAATGGCTGGGTTAGCAGCCATCCTCCTGGGCTGCAAATGAAGACAGCGAAGTGGGAAGGAGTTGAAGTGCATCAAAGACAGTGAGTGATGAGGTCGCCATGAAGGAGCAGGATCTGAATGGTCATTTTTTCCGGGAAAATATCTAATCTCATGGAGGAAGATGAGAGAGCACCCTGTGGAAAGGGCAGCAGTGGGTGTGAGGGCTATATGTGCCTCACATTGCATCCATGCTGACAGTGCTTCCTGAACCAGTCTGAAAGAAATATCCCCTGAAGGAAAACAAATGCCTTCCTCTGATTTTTTTTAATTGAATTCTTTATTGGTACAATTTATATACATCTCAAAATCACATATAACATTGGGAAATTTGTACCAGTATATGCCACAAGTTAATTCTCATTTTTACCCATATCCCTACCCAGTCCCCCCTCCTCCCCCCTTATACATGCTCTTTTATTTTCTTTCTATATCATATTTATTCCTTCCCCTCATCACATTCCCACACCAAGTTTCCTATAGAAATATTCCACTCTATAAAAGCTGTCCTACTTTC
>PVIC010028217.1:0-23382 GCA_004025085.1 Thryonomys swinderianus
TTCGTTATTGATGTACAGGAACATTATTGATTTTTGTGTCTTGATTGGGTGTCATGCTGTGTTGCTACTGCTCATTATATTCAAGTATCTTTTCTTTTTTGGTATGTTTATTTCTGTGATTAAAATATAATTGTTTTATGTTGTATACAAGTATGATCTTGGTTAGGTATAAGTTCATTTCATAGTAATTCTTTTCTTCTTATGGATTTTATATTTCCTAGTCTTCTGACATGTAACAATGTGGTGGAAATTTTGATGCTGGAGTGTTATCTTCTATTGTGAAAGCTATATTTTATTTTGAACTAGTTTTTCCTTTTCTACTAAAGATTAGACATTTCACAAGGATGCACTTAATATAAGTTTTTAAAATCCTTAGCCTGGTTTAGCATTTGCAGATTACATGTTATGAATTTAAGTCTTTTTCAGTTTGCTACAATATTATTTTAAAATTGCTTATTATGTTTTTCACATTGCTCTTTTAGAAATTATTTTCTTTAAAGCTGTATAAACATTCAACCTATGATTGAACTTGTGGTTTCACTGTCACTTTATCTCTATCCAGTTTTCTAAATTTAGACCATGTGGATTTGAAGCCCAGTGTAGATAAATGAGCCAGCCAGAACAATAAAATTAACAGGGGCTTTAGACAGTTGAAGACGTCCTGAACTGACGAAGAAATGTAACAGAGAAGTAACTTACTATTGATTTAAAGCTTATCATAATGGAACACATTGGAAAATTGAGTTTTTTTTTTTTTTTGAGACAGGTTCTTGCTTTGTAGTTCAGGCTGGCCCTGAGCTCACTATGTAGCCCAGGCAAGCCTGGAACTCAGCAATCCTCCTGTCTCTGCCTCCCAAGTGCAGGTATTACTGGCATGAGCCACCACACCACGTACATGCACTGTGGTATGTGGTACTGGTTGCTAGTGAGCGTGAGTCACCACACCTGGTATTGTTGTATGTAGTTATCCAGGACTGAATCGGAGACCTTGCACTTGCCAGGCAGGGACTGGAATCACTGAGCTAAATCTCTGCCCCAGAAAACTGAGATTTAAGAGTTACATTCAGTTGCATGAGCATCTTGCTCACTGTACACATTGGTATATTTTAAAATGTTGAAATGACGAACCATGGTGTAATTCCTTAGAGCTCACATATAATGAAATCAATTTAATAAAACACATTTTCCTAATGAAAAACGAGGGACATCAAGTTGGCTTGAATCACTATGCAGGTGAGTAGCTGTTATAGTCTTAGGCAATCAGCATTAAACTTATTAGTGACAATTAGTATGCACAGCTTACTCATCATATTCAATTAGCACTTTAATGTACTTGGATATTAAGTGAGAGAATGATCTTTTAGCATAATTAGAAAGTGAAGTGGGAAAAATTCATCTGAGACTCTCATTGGAAGCACCCTGTTAATTTACTGAAATAATACTTAAATATATTTCATAAACTTCTGTTTGGCTGATTTCCCTTCTATAATATAAACTAGCATTATCTTGTACAACTGTTTGTATTAATGGACATAGTCTGATACCCAATATGGGAGACACTTGTAGTATGTAGCCAATAGTCACTTTAAATGAGGCTTGTGTTAAAGAACCGATTTTTCTTTTTTTTGAGACAGAGTCTTGCTTTGTAGTTCAAACTGGCCCTGAGCTCACTAGGTAACCCAGGCAAGCCTGGAACTCGGCAATCCTCTTGCCTCTGCTTTCCGAGAGTTGGGATGACAGGCGTGAGCCACCACGCCTGGCACTGTGGTATGTGGTATTGATTGCTGGTGGGAGTGAGTCACCACGCCCAGCACTGTATGTGGTTACGGGGATTGAACTCAGGGCTTTGCGCTTGCGAGGCAGGCGCTGGAACCACTGAACCAAATCTCCGGCCCAAAGAACCGAATTTTTAAAATTGAATTCTTTATTGATACATTTTATATACAGCTCACAATCACACTCAGCACTGGGGAATTTGTACCAGTATATGACACGAGTTAATTCTCATTTTTACCAATATCCCTACCCACCCTACAACTCTCATCCCCTGTATCCATGTTTTCTTTTCCTTTTTAAATCATATTTATTCTTTCCCCCTCATTACTTTCCCCTACCCCTTTCCCACTGAATATTTCCTATTTCACAAAATCTATCATACTTTCTAGAACTCGTTTATATCTACAGGAAATAACTGAATTTTTTTTTTTTTGAGACAGGGTCTCGCTTTGTAGTTCAGGCTGGCCCTGAGCTCACTATGGTGTCCAGGCAAGCCTCGAACTCAGCAATCCTCCTGCCTCTGCCTCCCGAGTGCTGGGATTACAGGCGTGAGCCACCACGCCCAGCATTGTATGTGGTTACCGGGATCGAACTCAGGACCTTGCGCTTGTGAGGCAGGCGCCGGAACCACTGAGCTAACCCTCCGGCCCCCAATAACTGAATTTTTAATTTAATTTAAATAACCACATGTGGACAGTGTGGGCCTAGTTGTTAAATCTTTGGTACTGCCAAATAAATTGCTTCTCTAATTTGTGGATAAAGAGGATTATTCTTAGATAAGATTTTATACTTTATAATATTTTAAAATTCACAAAATGATTAACAATTGCTTTTATTTTATTTTATTGATGCAATGAAGATTTTGAAGGTAGATGATTTGTAGAAAGTCACCCAGGTGATAATAGTATTTTTATGTTTGGTTCACTATTTTCTAGTTTTTCTGCATTACAGTCAGAGAATGTTGCTTGTGTTATTTTAATGTTGGCAAGTAATTTTGGTTTTTAAAGTGGCCTAAGATAGGATCAGTCTAATGGTGGTTTTAAGAATAAATAAACTGTAGCTTTTATTTCAAGGAATGAGGTTTTGATCTGTATTATTTTTACTTTTTATGTCATTTAGATGTTCTATATTATCTAAATTTTTCTTCTGTTTTAAAAATTTATTTTATATATATATATATATATATATATATATATATAGTACACGTTTATGGCATATAATGTGATGTTTCATTTTATGGTTACATGCATATGATTAGATCTCCATGAACATTTATTTTTTCTTTGTGGTTAAAAACACTTAAAATCTCCCTTCCTGTGCTTGCAAGCTAATTAAAATCACAATTAAGGTGCTGGAGATTTAGCTCAGTTGTTCTGGCACCTCCCTAACAAGCACAAGATTTAGAGTTCAATTCCCAGTAACCATGTACAACAATATTGGGTGTGGTGATTCACAGCCACCAACAGTCAGTACTACATATTACAGTGCCGGGTGTGGTGGTTCACACCTGTAATCTCAGCACTCGGGAGGCAGAGGCAGGAGGATTGTTGAGTTTGAGGCTTGCCTGAGCTACACAGTTAGCTCAGGGCCAGCCCAAACTACAAAGCGAGACCCTGTCTTCAAAAAAATAAAAGACAATTAAGATTAACATCACATTTTGTATACAGTTTTGTGCATCTTTTTCCTTTCTTTTCTTTCTTTAAATGATGAATTTAATCCGTTTAGACTTGTTAGTATGATGGGTACATATCAATCTGGTTTGATACATTTTCAGTGCTAAAGGTTGAATCTGGAGCCTTGCGTGGACTCCAACATTAAGCTCCAGCCCTGAGCTATACATTTATTCCTGAGTTCTTTGTAATTCGTTACATTGTATATTTTTTAATGTTTTCATGAACTTTTATAGTCCATTCTTTACTTTATTTTTACTGTATGACTCTTGTGATGTTTAGTTTATTTGTATTTCACAAACTAATTTTATCACCATTTTATAACTGTCCTAACTTTGTAGGACTTTAGATGTTCATTTTTCTTCTGCAAAAAAATCATATGATTAGTGTTATTTCTCTTAGCCTTTTCTCCATCACTTAATTTTTAATTAATTTTAAAATTCTTTAGAATTCTTTGTAATGAAAAGTAAGGGATCCTAATTTCAACTGAATTCTTTAATGAACTTCCTTGAATTCTAGTTGTCACAGATGAAGAAATTAGTATATTTATTCTAATCTTTTCCTTTCCTGTCTGCTCTTGATTTATACTATATTATTCTTAGGGGTCAAGGTGTGTAACATATATAGTGCCTCAGCTCATGAATACTTTTGGTTGTGGATGACTTGGCAAGCAAACAGAAGCATTTGGCAAAATTTTATTTCTATTTCTGAGCTCTGTATTGGGTAATGACCATGACCATGGCTGTCTTTACCATACAAACACAAATGTGGTCATCTTTTCCAGAATCATGGAATGAATTAAATTCATGAACCATAAACAAATCTTAGATTTATTTCACTAAAGATACCACCTATTAAGAATTACAACTTTTTTTTTTTTTGAGACAGGGTCTCACTTTGTAGTTCAGGCTGGCCCTGAGCTTACTACATAGCCCAGGCAAGCCTCAAATTTAGCAATCCGCCTGTCTCTGCCTCCTGAGTGCTGGGATTACAGGCGTGAGCCACCACGCCCGGCTGCAACTTTTTTTTTGCATAGAATTTTGTATGGATTGCAAGACAAAAAATCATGGAAATTAAAAAAAAGAACTGAAGTTTTGAATTAAATGTTGTCATTACAGATTTGGGATCGAAATATAATTTTGAAATGCACTATGTTAGAATTGAGACAAAATTGGCATCTGTCAAACTGAAATAGACAAATTAGTTTTCAGTGTACATTCTGAAAGACTTAAAGGGCCACTTGGACAGTGAAAACTTTATGGGGTTTTAAAGTTTTTTATTTTCAACAATTTTTTCATATATAAATGTTAGCTTAATTTATATTTTTGGTGTAATTACTTTTTAAGGAGTCTGAGTATTAGATAATAGGAAATTATGTTAATACTTTTGAAAACTGTATAAAAATTAAATAAATTACAGACATTTAAATACTCATACATTTCCAGTAATTATAAGCAATGGACCACACAATAAGTTTTTTCTTTATTGTGCTAGCAGTAAGTTCTGATAGGAAACACTTCTTCACTGAAAACAGAAAGTGAATAAACTTCTGCAGGTAGAATGAGAAACTCTAGCATTGCCACAGATAATGATAATGCTTAAACATCAGCTACCATAACTTGAGGAGCTTATCTCTTCTCTTGATATTTAGGTCTTGTTACCAGGAGAAGTGTTTGTTCATTATTATTATTATTATTTTATTATTTTATTTTATTTTATTTTTTTGAGACAGGGTCTCGCTTTGTAGTTCAGGCTGGCTCTGAGCTCACTATATAGCCCAGGCAAGCTTTGAACTCAGCAATCCTCCTGTCTCTGCCTCCCGAGTGCTGGGATTACAGGTGTGAGCCACCACGCCTGGCACTGTGATATGTGGTGCTGATTGCTGGTTGATTGCTGGTGGGTGTGAGTCTCCACACCCAGCATTATATGTGGTTTCTGGGGTTCAAACTCAGGACCTTGGGCTTGCGAGGCAGGTGCCGGAACCACTGAGCTAACCTTCTGGCCCTGTTCATTATTTTTGAGTTCATAACAAGGATGAGCCAAAGGACAGAAATAGGTAAATTATGGAAACTCAAACAGATTTTCAAAGTTTGCAGTACATTTTAAGGTTTATTAGTATCTTGATTCAATATTTACAGTCGTGAATATATTTATAATAATGTTTCTCAGTTGTTTGGACAAATAAGTGATTATGAAACAGCTACTTTTAATTAATCCTGTTTAGGGAAGCATTAAGTTCCTTGGACAGCAGCATGAAATTATATGAAAGAAGTATAAAAAAGGCACATTTACAAACAAAAAAGACTGGATTGTGAGATCTCTTATGATCCTAGTTTACAACAGAACTTGGTCTCAGCCTGCTGAAGATAGTACCCCTGGTGTCTTCGTTTCTTATTCTTCGGATACAATGCTGCAGTTTGCAGAAGGAAAGGTTTCCTTTGGCACAAGTTTTTAGAAGTTTCAGCCCATAGTCTCCTGGCTCTGAAGCAGAAAATTGTGAGGACTCCAGACAGACTACTCTTAACACAAAGTTAGGAGCAAAAACAGCTGTCAATTCTGGTGGCTTAGTGAATGACTCCGGTCAATTTTGAGAACCCCAAATAGAAAGTTACTTCTTTATATACATCTACTACATATGTAGATTTACAAAGCTTAATTCCGTTGGAGTTTCCCTGGGAATATAGCAAGCAGAATTTTAGACAAAGCAGAGCCGTGGAGGTGGGGGAGAGCAGAGTTCTAGCAGAAATTTCTAACAGAATTATGAAACTTTTGATGAGAATTATAGGAGTTACGGTTACTTGGGTACCTTATGCAAAAAGCATAGTTGCCTAGTGAACCCATAGTTGCTTATAACACAATTAACTCATAGTTGCCTAATGACACAACCCATCATTACCCAATTTCATACTGGGGGTGGTCTCCTCTCAGCAATATCTAAAGAGAAACAGCTCATGGAGAGGTGGGGAGGCAGCAGAGAGGGATCAAAGGGGAGAAAGGTTACATACTTTCCACGTCACACCTATAGCGATGCATCTCTTCTCAATAGGCTTTGTCTTCTAACATCACATCTGGCTATAAGCCTATTGGTGATGAGTTTCACACACACATAATCCATTGATGAGTATCATGTGCTTACAATCCACTCATTCCCCATATCTTCACCTGTGAGGGGATGAGGCTTTTGGGGAGGATCTAGATATCAACCATCCCGGGTTGGATTCAATGAGACAAAGTCATCTGAGGACTCATTCTTCAAAAGCTGTCTGTTGAAAGATGAAAATATACTAGATTTTATTGGATGACCTACTTAGGTCTGAAGTTAGTTTTGTTTGTTACTTTTGTTGTGTTTTTTTTTTTTTTTTTTGAGACAGGGCCTTGCTTTGTAGTTCAGGCTGGCTCTGAACTCACTATGTAGCCCAGGCTCGCCTCTAACTTGTAGCAATCTTCCTGCCTCTGCCTCCCAGATGCTGGGATTATAGGCATGAGCCACCAGATCTGGTATTTAAAGTTAAGTTTTAAAATGATGCACTCAGGAGAAGCCTGTTGTGTTAATTGTAAGCTCGATGGCTAAATTTATCTACATCCTAAATGAAGATGGGTTCCACTGTTGCCCTTTCACATTGAATCCCATTTAGGGATTTCACAGAAGTTTTATACAGGAGTTAGGCTTTGTTTGTGGGAAAGGAAGTATAGACTGTCCAGAATCCCATTTATTCTCCCATTCCTCACGGTTGCAGATTTCCCCCTGAGAAGCCCTGAGCCTTTAGGCTCATAAGATCACAAAAGCATTGTTCACTATTGCTGAGTATCAGATATTAATATGCTGAAAAAACCCCGAATTATAAATTACCAGGTTATACTTAAATGATGAAAGTGGTATTTGAGTCTTCTCATAAGTGACAGGTTTTTTCTTCTTAAAATGCATTCTAGTTTTTAATGTCTTAAAGCGCTTGAATATTGAAAGGGAAGGGTTTTATATAAGACTAAATAAATCTAATGATCAATGCTTTCAGGCAACTGTTTGGAGAATTAAAAAAATATATCTTTCTATGATGGGTTCATAGAAAGCTTTTGGAGATTAAAACAAGCAAACCAAACTTCAAGAAGTAGAGGTTCTAACCATTAATCTATAATTCTAATCTGAAAATTATATCAATTGGAAACAGTCTCCTTACGGTCTGTTGATGAAATCATGTATTTATTCTCATCATTTCTAAATGCTTCCATCACCTTTTATTTATCTCTGAGAGTGGTTTCAATATTGATATTTTAGTGTAGTTTGAGGTTTTGTTAAAAACTAATGATTAGGGGCTGGAGATTCAGCTCAGTGGTTCCGGCACTTGTCTAGCGAGTGCAAGGTCCCTGGTTTGAGCCCTGGTAACCACATACAATAGTGGGTGTGGTGACTCACACACACCAGCAAAGTGTACTACATACCACAGTGCAGTGCATGGTGGCTCACATTTGTAGTCCCAGAACTCAGGAGGCGGAGGTATGAGGACTTCTGAGTTTGAGGCTTGCCTGTGGTACATAGTGAGCTCAGAGAGAGCCTGAACTACAAAGCGAGACCCTGTCTCAACAAACAAACAAATACACACACACACACACACACACACACCAAAAATACTCCCAATGTTTAGTTAAATCACAGTAGTAACATGGATCCCAATGAAAGTCTGCACTGATCTAGTTAAAATCTTTGTTACAGGTTTACATCTAATATGTTCCTTAAACATCACCTGTTCAAAGGTGGGGCTTTCTGAAGATGATTGGCTCATGTGGTCCTATACTCATTGGTGGATTTGTCCATTGTTAAATTCATTAGTTGACTAAGATGTGGTCACTGGGGTTCAACCTGGAAGGATGTATTGCTGTTTCCAGAAACTTCTCTCTGTTTCCTGGTTGCTATGGGGGTCAACAGTTTCCACATACCAAGTGATTTTGCCTCTTTTAGCCTCCTACTTAAATTCAATTTGTTTTTCACTGATTCATAACAACTGTACAAGGAGCATTTTTTTCTTTTTGAGTGTTCCAACACATTGATTGTGAAAGGTAGATCTGAAGGAGATCAGGGATAGTATTCATTTGCTTGTAGTTCTCAGAGTTGAAGTATTTTGAGTAATAACAACAGTTGAAAATATAGAGCCATGAAGTTAAAAAGTCTTTTTTTGTGGGGAAGTGTAGGGAGAACAGGGGAATAGAAAAATTGAGAATCAAGAGATGTGTCATGCATGGCTAAAAAATTCTCAATAATAAATGTGATAAAAATATATATATAATGCACCAATAAATTCACTTAAAATACTTTTAAAAGTGAAAGTGTGCTTCGCAAGCCTGATACATATTTAGGGAACTTATTTTAGTTTTGAACCTATTTGCCTAGGACTTCACTAATTAGCTATAGACATCCCTGAAAGTGTAGCCCAACTGAACATTTCCAGGATAGTCTTCTTGTCTTCAGTAGTGGGACGTGGTGTTCTCATCCGAGCACTTAACCTTCTGCTAGTCTTCAGGATATTTTACAACTTTACTAATTATAAAGATCTGGATAGCACTCATCCTACTGAAATTAAATACAAATTGAGGTAATTTTATAAAACTATAGTGTTAGAAATCCATTTACCTTTTCAAGTCTTTTGTTTGACTAGAATATATAATATGTTCCAGTAGGATGTCAAATGAGTGATATATCTATATATGTTGATAGTATATATACATAGATATATTGATATTATATATAGATATATCTCAAATTCTGGATATAAATACTTTTCCTATGACTCAGTTTTGTGATGTTTCTTATACTTCTAAACAAAATCCCTACACACAGAGATTAGTCCCTTGAGATCTGTTACTGAGAAATCAGGAAAATTAATTGTGTGTTAAAGGATTTACTGATCCTTGACCTATTTCCTTAATTTTCCAAATGAGAGTTTAGGATTATGGAAAATTAAAATTTCAGGATTTGTAAAAGTTCAAATTGTATGCCCTGCTCTACCGTTGTGATAAATATCACCAGCAATTTGTATTCAGGACATTCTAGAGCAAAAGTGGATGAAGTGATCTTTCCATTGAGACCAAGCAGATGTACGATGCTCTTGACAGTATTTAAATTCTCTAGTTTAGCTTTCTGTTCTGGCTTCACTGAAGAACTCTACTGGCCTCTAAATCTGCAGAGAACATCATAATGATTCCTTTATTACTCTCGGTGTCATATAAAATGTTTGAGTCAATATTTTATTGATCTCTGAAAGTTTTCCTCTTTTAGGTTATTTTCAATCAGCCTATAGATGCTTTTTGTCTCATAAAGTGAGATCAATATTTTTGTATTTCTTCCAGACTTTCTCAGCAGAAAATTTAGAGCAGCCTGTAACATAACTCTCTCCACTGTTAGTACTATGCTTTGTTTCTCACATAGTATTTCTTAGGAATCGTGGATATTCTAGCTGAAACACAGAGGCCTTTCAGGCCCTCCTGAGAGGAGCTCAGATCTGAACTTGCTCCTTCCTGAATGTTCTCAGATCATCACATTGTAGATAGTTTTCTTTCTCTTAAGGTCTGTCCTTTTTATCAGGAGCAACATTTTTCACTTTTCCTGTTCACGATTCTAGCCTTTCCTTTTTCCACTTCTGTTAATCATATTCTTCCCTTTTCTTCCCATTGTTACTTCTAAATTCTTCTCAATCCTTTTTTCTTTCTTTTCTTTTCTTCATGTTTTGTTGGTTTTGGTGCAGCTTAATGTTTACAGTCTTTTTAGCCAGTTGCTTCAGTTATTCTTGTGTATTTTACAATTTTTTGCTTTTCTTTTCCAGACCCTGTTCATGTACCAGCTCACCTACAGCTTCACATATGGACAGTAGGAGAATATCCAAAGATCAAAAAGAGGAAATGCTAAATCCATTATGTATTTATGTTTTTAAAAATTATTTTTAATGGTGAGAAGATTCAGAATATCTCACACAAAGGAGCCATGGTCACAGAGAATCAGGGACCAGGGCAGGAAAGACAAAAGGACCTCAGACTTTCATGAGTTAGCTTAGCTTTGCTCGATAATTATGGACCTTTTTTCTTTTACAGGTTTCTTTTACTCAGATTTTTTTTTCCAGTGCAAACCATTTGCCCCCAAGTGTACCCTAAGGACCACTTATGTCACTGTGGAACGTTGTTACAATGTATGAACCTGCAGGGCACAGGTTCATAATTCTTGGGCAAGTGGCCTGCACGGAACAGTTGTATCTTACTGTTTTTTTTAAATTGTTTATTGGCACATTTTAAGTATACAATATGATCACATTTGTCATTGGGAATTTACACTTGTGTATGATATGTCCGGATTCTTATTTTCTCCATTCTCTACCCTCTCTTCAGCTACTCTACCCCCATATACATAAGCTTCATTTTAGTTTTTCCTTTTTACCTTCAAATGTTTCTTTCCCTTCTTTGATTCCCCTCAATCCCCTTCCCCTTTGATGATTTTCATCCCATTTCACAATACCTATTATATACATTTTTTTTTTGAGACAGGGTCTCGCTTTGTAGTTCAGGCTGGCTCTGAGCTCACTATGTAGCCCAGACAATCCTCGAACTCAGCAATCCTCCTGCCTCTGCCTCCCGAGTGCTGGGATTACAGGAGTGAACCACCATGCCCGGCTGCATTTTGGACCTCATACAGCCCTGAAGTTATTCTTGAATATGCTATAGTAATTTAAGAACCATTGTGTTAGTGATCATTGGTATGTCCATTCCAAACAAATCATGAAGTAGTAAGAGTTTTCTTTTTATTAAGTATTTGGTTAACTTGGTGTGTCCAATTTATGATAGTTCCAAGAACCTTATCTTTCACCTCTTTTTACAAAATCAACTCACAAAAAGGCTGGTACTGAAATCTAAAACAAATTAATCAATCTGAAAAAAGCCAGAAAATTGTGTAAAAGCTTCGAGGACTAGGGAGCATAATAATTTTCATACATCCAGTCTTCCCAAATTTTGTACTAAAGAGAAGAAGAGATGTGTCATTTTTATGTTTTTTTTTTTTTCCAGTGAGCAGAAAACTTTCTTGAGAACTTTACTTTTCAGGTAATTTCCTGTACCTTGAGTAGGTAACTCCCTTAGCAGTTACAACTGAGTTCTTATATAATATTTTTAATTCTCTCAAAGATGATGAGAATCTAAATAAATAGCAAATGTTTTAAAGAGTATATGGGTCATTATTAATTAGTTATCAAAAATCAACATTAATTTTTAATTAAAGAGATCAAAATTTAAAGAGAAGATACAAAGACATTTTAAATAGACATTTTAAATAGACATTTTTTGTTTGTATGTTCTGCACATCATTTATATATAAATATAGATATTTTACTCAGAATAGTAGAACTATTTGTAATGCTCTATTGTAATTTAATATTATATCACATAAGTAGATTTCCTATTGTGCTACCCAACCTTTAAAATTATTATTTTTAATAATCATAACTTTTTTAACCATTCCCTTGTTGTTTATCATTTTGATTGTTGGCACTTTTTAGTGAGTTTTAAAAAGCTATAATATAAAAGCTTTCATTCTTATAGCTCTTTATGCTTTTAATATAATTTTCTAAGATAAATTCCCAGCAGTGGGATCACTGAGTCATAGGAGATGAACATTCTATTTCTCTCCTGATAGGCACCGCCAAATGGCTCTCCAAAAGCATCACACCAATTTGTATCACCGTCAGTGATTTATAACTTTTCCCTTGACTGAGTAACTGAGTTCTCTCTCTGCCTCTGGGTCTATGTGTCTCTCTCTCTCTCCTTCCCTTTTGCCCCCTCTCTTTTCTCTCTTTCTTGTACCTTTTTCTGGTAGATTTTTGACTACGTTTATCTCCAAGAAACTTGTATTTATCATTGACTTTTAAAGACAATACTAAAAAACTCAAAAGAAATATAGCCTAGAAGTCATATCTTCTAAAACGTTGAACTACTTTTACATAAGAGGTTTTATATAATTCCCTTGGGTTTGAAAGTCTACTTTCAAATTATCTCCTCTGGAAAGAAGTGCATCATTGTAACTTACCTTTCTATCTCTTGCCTTGTCCCAGGGTAAAGTGCTGTGCTTTTTTCTACTATTATTATTATTATTAAACTTATTTACATAATATGTACTTTCACATTTGACAAACGTAGATAGAACTTTAAAAACTATTGTTTTTGTATTAAGAGCAATCATTTTCTATTTAAAATTCCACTAGTGCTATCTTGTATAAAGTTTGACCTTGCATAAGTAAAATCCCAGGAAGTGATGTAATTAGTTCATGAAAGTACTCCAAATAAAAATTATTGATTCTTGAAGATAAAGAATTTCAGCTTAAAATCACTGACTAGGTTAAAAAATTTTCCAGTGGACAGGAGATTCTAAAGAAGAAATACATTTCACTCATGTACATTCTCTTTTATCTGTGAAATCTGACTGAATTTTCTTAACTTGCATTTTCTTAACTTTGTGGGAGGAAAAAAAGAAATATCTAGTATCCATCCACATCCTTCCAATAAAATTGGTGTTGCTCAAGTCATAGCTGGATTACACTAACACCTATTTTGTTGTGGCTATTCATTATTACATGAAAAAGTACCTCAAAACGTAATGACAAAACCCCAGCTGTGAGTCCTGTGTTTGTCAGGGTTATTCACTGTTCAGGGTTATTCACTCCTTCCCTTCTTCTCTTTGTAAGGAAGTAACTGTGTCCAACTCACAATTTCAGAGGGAGAAGTTATGCTTTCCTCTCTTGAGGATGGAATATCTACACACACTGTTTTAAGTTCTTTTGCACAAAATACGTGTTTATGACAATAATTGTATATTTATTTATGTATTCATTATTTATTGAGTTACTATAGACTCAGATATATTTACTTTATACTTTGGGTTGTAACCCAACACTTTTTTCTTTTTTTTTGAGACAGGGTCTCACTTTGTACTTCATGCTGGCCCTGAGCTCTATGGAGCCCAGGGCAAGCCTCAAACTCAGCAATCCTCTTGCCTCTGCCTTTCGAGTGCTGGGATGAAAGGCTTGAACCACCAAGCCCGGCATTTGTGGTATGTGATACTGATTGCTGGTGGGCGTGAGACACCATGCCTGGTATTGCTGTATGAGGTTACCGGGGATCGAATCAGGGACCTTGAGCTTGCTAGGCAGGCACTGGAACCACTGAGCTAAATTTCCACCTGTAACCCAGTACTCCTCAATTCCATGTTCAGGTTGCTCCAGGTTAGGTCACTGGGAGCTCTGTCAGTTGGCTCCTGTGTTTCTGTGACAAACATTCACTCTTCTGTGTCTGTGCTCATATACTTATTTCTGGGACTTTAAGCTGTTTTAGGATCATTTTGTTTTCAGTTTTGTTTATGCCAATGCACTTGGTGCCTTACTTTAAAAGTCACAAATGCTTATGATGTGCCACACACTCGGTTTCAAGTTGTAATGATTAGGCTGTCAATTATCATTTGGATTTTTATGCTTCTTTGGTTTTTAGAAGGTTTTTCCTTCTTGGCTCTGGATTATCTATTCTCTGAAATGTATGGTGGGAATTACGATTCTTATTTCATGGGTAAAGAAACTTACCATGATGTTACTTTTAACAGTATTTTTTATTTTTAAGGAGAATTACATTTCTGTTTTTTAGTGAATGCAGCTTCTCCTAACAGTATGCAGCCATTTGCTTAGATCCTCCCTGAAACAATTTCGCTGGGAATTTTCCATGGTAAATTTATTACCACAGTGGATTTATGTTTTGTTCTTTACAGATTTTTTTTCTCTACTCCCTTTACTGTTTCCAGTCATGAAAATAATAGAAAATTTTTGTTACATAAAGCCTTGGTATTTTTCAACCTACTTCAGAATTTAATAACATGATTGAAGAAAATGCTATGGCATACCTTAGAATTACTCTGTACCCTTTTTTAAGCACTAACTTTCCTAGGTGGTGAAATGAAATTCCCATATCACAATATGTAAAATACTTAATGGAAACTAAGAATGTCAATAAAATTGTGAGGTATGACATCAAATATGTTTTCAAATACCCGTGTGTAGAGACTGTAAAGATTTCAGTACAGTCCTGTTCTTGTAAAATATGACATTACTGTACAGTGAGCTAATGATGCTGCAACAATATCCTTCCAAATATCTTACTTTCCAAGATATAAACTGAGCTTGATTTAATTTTATATTTTTATAGGACTATGCTTGATGGACTTTGAAATTACAGGTCATGCGCTTCTTTTTAATTGTGGAGAGAATCTCCCTTTACTCTGCACTGCTCTCTAGTGTTTGCTTGCTAAAGTCAAGAGAGCACTGCAGAGTGAGTTTTACTACAGTGATCCAAACAATTAATAGCTTCAGAGAAGCGTCAGGGAATATTCTGGGAAGACTGTACAGCTAACGTCTACGGGGTGCAGCTGAGCTGTCCCATGAGCTGCAGATAACAGATGACCACATGTAGACACTTTAATTGAAATGCGTTTGGCTTTCTGCAGGTTTTATGAGAAAAGAGCTTTACAATTCTCAGAAGTAAGAACTACGGTATGCTGTCATCATGTTGTCAGAATGCTGGAATTGAGTTTTACTCTCCAGTGGAGGTATTTTTAACTACACTTGAGCTTGATTTGTCACCTCAAATAGAAGTTTTTTTTTTGGAGCCCATTTTATTTTGGGGACTCGATTTATTTATTTATTTTTCTGCCTATTACTGACCTGCTTCAAGGTGAATGATACCTATATAAAAACCCACCAAATGTATGATGAATATTGTAAAATAGAAAATATTCAAAGGGAAATGTGGTGGAGGGGTGAGTAATGAGGAGTAAAGAAAAAATGTGATGATAATAAAAAAGGCAAACAAAATTTATGTATTTAGGGGGTAAGGGGTTGTAGGGTGGGGAAGGGAAGAATGAGAATTAACTCGTGTGATAGACTGGTAAAAATTCCCAATACTGAGTGTGATCATGATCTGTATATACAACATACTAGTAAAGTTAAAAGTAAACTAGAAAAAAAACCCCACCATTCCATTATCTTTATCATGAGAGCGTACATAGTGGTTCTTTGTAGCCAGACAGCTTTGAGGAATAAACTGAAACTTTTTGTTAGAAATACTGTTTTTCTTTTACTAAATGAATCTTTCACATATTTGTATAACATATAGAAATGGAAGGTCTAGAGCTAACAGTTATTATATAGCTTAACTTACATCAATAAATCACTCAATTAATTGTGTTTAAGGTCAGAACTGCAAGTTCTTTTCTTTATTTGAATAAAACCCAATTTTATTATAGTAAAAGACACACTGTGATGAATCCCCCTCAAAATACTCCACCCTCGGGCCAGAGGATTAGCTCAGTGGTTCAGGCGCCTGCCTCGCAAGCGCAAGCGCAAACGCAAGGTCCTGAGTTTGATCCCTGGAAACCACATACAATGCTGGGCGTGGAGACTCATGCCCACCAGCAATCAAACAGCAATCAGCACCACATACCGCAATGCCAGGCGTGGTGGCTCAAGCCTGTAATCCCAGCACTCGGGATGCAGAGGCAGAAGGACTGCTGAGTTTGAAGCTTGCCTGGACTCACAGTGAGCTCAGGGCCAGCATGAAGTACAAAGTGAGACCCTGTCTCAAAAAAAAAAAAAAAAAAAAAAAAAAAAAAAAAAAAAAAAAAAAAAAAAAAAAAAAAAAAAAAAGAAGAAAATGAAGCTAGTGGTACAAAATGGCAGACAGTTAAAGTGGATCTCTTCTGATTTTGAAACACTTTATTTTTAATTAACTTTTATTGAAGTCTAGAAGCAGTGATAGTAATTAATAAAATTGTTACTATTATATCCCTTTTATGTGTAAAGGAGAGGGCTTCAAAATATGTGAGTGTCTTGTTTTGGATTCAACAGGCATTTATAGTCGATCCAAGATTTGCATATAGTTTTTCTCAAATTCTTTTATGAATCACTTAATCATATACTATAGAGAGAAAAGTATAGTTCACTTGTATGTACCCATTATTCAGCTACAATTCATCAGCTCACAGCCTTGCTTACATCCATTTACACTTCCCTACTTACTGTCTCTGCCATTGTGGAGCAAATCATAGACATAATATTTTATCCAAATGTGACTATACATATCTAAAAGTACTCTTGTTAAGGAGTGGAAACAGTGCTATGTTCATACAAAAACAGAACTATAAATGATTCCTTAAGATTATCCAATAGCATGAATTTTTCTTATATATACTTTATTATTAGATTTGATGTTCTATTGAATTGGCTTCTAAACAGAGTACACACACTGTATTTACTGACAAATTTCTTATGAATTTTTTAAAATATAAAAACATTACAGAGAAAGATAGTTGTCTCAAAATACTTCTTCTTACTTTAAATATACTTATCCCAAAATCCTTGATGGTTCTTTTTTATTTTCCTTAATATTTTTAGCACAATGCTATCTCAATTCACAAAAAGTTTTTGTTTAGGAACAATTTGGTTTGCAAAAGAAGTGTTGGACAAAGTTTTGTTTCTGTTTGCAAATTCTGTATCAGAAGGCAAACACGATTGTGGTCATCTTTCCCCCATGAACATGAATGTGGCCGTCTTTTCCAGAACTGTGAAACAAAGTATATTTGTGAACTGATGTGCCACCATATATATTTTGTATACATAATGAATATAGCCATTGTGGGGTATTGATAAATATACATATCACATGTTGATCATTTTTATTTCCCCTTCTTCATCTCTCTCCTTCCTTTTACTTATTTCACTAGCAATTTACTGAATAATTGTTTTGACTGTTAGTTGAAATTTCCAATTTGACCGAATTAAGAGGCAACCAGCAGATTAATAAGATAGAACTTTTGGAGTGTCTCTCCAGGTTATGGGGGAAGGACCAGGGGGTCCTATGTGTGTTATATCTAGTTCTTAGCCTTTCTTTCTCTCATGTTTTTCTCCTGTTTTGTTTCCCAGCTGACGTGTGCTGAGTAGCTTTATTCTGCCATGCCCTTCTGCCTCCAAGTAGCCAACCATGAACTTAATCTCCTGAAACCATGAAACAAGTAAATCTTCTCTCTTTTAAATCATGAGTGTTAGGAAATTGTTTTAAAATCAGCAATGAAAAAACTGAACCATACAAAAAATTGAACCAGAGGAGTGGAGTGTTTGCTGTGGCTATATCCAACCATGTTTTTTCTAAGTCATTTGTGGGAAGAATTTAGAAAAGCTTGGAGATATTGGTTAGAGATGTTCTAGAATTTTGTAAGCAGAGATGGGTAGTTCTGGTAGTGGTTTAGAAGACAAGAATAGGGATAAAAGTGTAGACAGTAAAGGGCTGGCTCAGGAGGTTTTAGATGGGGATTCTCTTGGGAGTTGAATTAGAAGCAATATATACTAAATTTTCACAAAATTATGCCCAAGTCCTATACTTTACGCATGTATTGAGACTGTACAGAAAGCTAAGAGCTATGGACTACAATCAGTCCATTGAGAAGTGGAAATTTGAAGGCAGGTCAACTTTCAGGTAGAAGTATGGATGCTGCTAACTTCTTTTAGCCAGATTTAGAGCTAGAATTAGAAGCAAGAAAGAAGCCAGAATGTTTGAAAGACTTAGACTTAGATTTTTGGCTCCAAAGAATCACATGTAAAATTGGGGCCAAAAGAGGTATGTCTACTGAAGGAACTAGTGCTTTTTACAAGACATTGTGTATTTTCAACTGGGGCAAGAAGAAAAATGCCTTGAGGGCATTACAGGAAAAAGCAAAACTCTGTCGAAGGCAGAAGAGTGAAAAATACAAACAATTAATTTGTGAAGAGAGCCCCTGGGACTGCTGCTCCAGAAAAACCCCTGGGACATATGATCCTTGGGATTAATTCCACAAGATTCAGTCACCTAGGGATCCAGAGAGTGTGACAGCCAAGGTCAAAGAGGGCCTACCTATTGCTTTAGCTGATGGCAAATTTTGACACTGTTCTTGCTGATTGTTGAAAAATGTAAAAAGCAGAGTTGTGGGATCATGGAGACGTCCACTCAGATTTTGATGCAAAGCTTGAGAAGCAAGGCAATTTACCTCTGAAAGAAGTGTGTGTGTGTGTGTGTGTGTATGAAAGTGTACAAATGAATCTAAATGTGCAGTGGAGACCCTGGGTAGTTGGAGATGACAGGAGTGTGGAACATTTGTTGAGGAAAGCTGTAGGCTATGAGTGGAACCGGCTGAAGGGAAGCCATATGGGCTGCAACTCACAATACCACAGTGGTGGGGTTGCCCAAGTTCTTTGGACTTCAGATTTCACCATCATGTACTCTGGATTCTGAACATGGATCTATAAGACTTGATGTCTGTCCTGCTGGGTTTCAGTTTTGTTTTGTTTCTATTCTTTTCTATCCTAGTATTGTTTTTGGAATACTGTTGGATTTTGCAAAGTCATAGCACAATCCCATTGTTGGCATTTGCAATCTGATGTGATTGCAAACATTATCTCATTTCTCCTCAGCAACCATGTTCTCTGCTCTATCTTTGCTGTCCACAGCTTTGCTGAAGGTCCCTCTCTGGCCAAACTGACAATGGTTTAAATCATTCTGCTTAACTCTGTGCTCTCAACATAAATCTTGTTAAATCTCCAACAGTAGCTGTGCCATTACACTGCCCTGAAATTTCTACTGCAAGATTAATTAGTTCACTGTCCTTAATCTCAATCTCAGGCAAAGTCTCTGAACTTTGGGTTTTGCAGTCTATATGACTTCTCCTGGGATTCACAGCTAGTATTTTGCCTTGAGTCTTAGAGAAGATTTTGACTTGGATTTGTGAAAATTACTTTAACTGTGAGACTTTGAGAGAGAGAGATTTTTAGTTGTATGCAGGATAGTTGCATCATATTAGGCAGAATTATGATTGCATTACTGTCTTTATTTGAAGAATAATTATGGTTTCAGGAGATGGATTTGAGCGTCAGGTTGGCAAGGGGTAGATTGCGAGTGATAATCATAATTGTCAATTTGACTGGACTGAGATACCTAGAACAGAGGGTTACAACACCAAGGCCACAGATCACTACCAGTCTGGTGGAACCAGGCCATAAAGCAAGCAGGAGGTGAGCAGTGGGTGAGTGAAGCTTCATCTGTATTTATAGCTATTCTGTGTTAATCGTATTGCCATCTAAGCTCCACCTTCTATAAAATTCTTACAGGAGACATAGCTCTGTGAATAGTTGTACTTATGAGGCTGACTTTATGAGAATTTAATGCCTAGTGATATGAGGTAGAGCTTCCGTGTTGATCTTGGCATGAGGGAGGCCTGAAAATTCAGATTAACATTAGCAGAGAGCTTTGACTGGACAGAGACCATAATAAATCGTTTGCAGACTCATATCACAATCTTTTCAGTGAGTGGAAAGTGACAATTAAGTTGCATCTTATATCAAGTGAGACGATGTTCTTCAAATATATAGCTGCATTTGGTTGTAGGCTTTAAAATATAAGTTCTTGTGCAATGATTCACATTTTTCCAGTCCTGTTTTGCAAAATATGTGGTGACTGGCTATCCAATGAATCCAGAGAGCTTTGAAAAATACTTTGTCACATTAATAATGCTATGGCTTATGTCTACATGTTCCACTAAAGCCTCATGCAGTCATAGATGAGGCTTTTTGGAGGTGGCTAGATCTATGGTGTGTACTGCTGGGTTCAAGAATGATGCTGGGATTCATTCATGGTGTGATGGTAGATTAAGGATAGCTCCTCCTCCCTGAGTTTGAGTTCTACCTGTCCTAAGGGTCGGTAGCCTGGAAAAATATTATGGACAGAAAGAGGGTTGCTGCTTATGGCTTGCTGCTTTCTACCTTCTGCTCACCATGAACTCTTTCTCCTCTGAGATTCCACTTGGTTGTGCCATCTTACTTTGGAGCCAGCTAATTATGGACTGAAACATTTACAAACTCTGAGTCAGAATAAATTTTTCCTCTTTTAGTATTAAGGGTTGTGTATTTTGTCTCAGCGATAAGGAAAATAATGAAGACAGATTTGGTACCAGAGAAATGGAATTGTTGCTCTGGCTGCACCTAAACACTAGGTCAGGAGCCTTTGAAACTGACTTGTTGAGAGAGTTTTGAAGGGTTTAGAGATGCCAGCTGAAGAAGCAGTCCTGGAATGCCTTAAACTGTAGTCGGTGGGAGACTGTAGTCAGACCTCAGAAGACTAGAAAGCTGACAGAAATGATACAGGTAAAGACCAAGCTCAGAAGGTTTATACTGGAAGAAGGCTTGTATTGACTGCTGGACTCCAGGCAATGTGTGTTATGCCTTGGCAGAAAGTTTTGTCAGCATTTTGATTGTGTTCAGAGACTGGCTGAGATTGAGATTAAGGACAGTGAACTAATTAATCTTGCAGTAGAAATTTCAAGGCAGTGTAATGGCACGGCTACTGTTGGAGTTTTAGCCAGATGTATGTTGAGAGCACAGAGTCAAGTGGAATGATTTAAACCATTGTCAGTTTGGCCAGAAAGGGACCTTCAGTAAAGCTGTAGACTGCAAAGACAGAGCAGAGGAGAACATGATTGCTGAGGAGAAACAAGATAATGGAAAAGACGGCCTGAGGACATCACAAGAAGCAGCAGGACTCTAGCCATTGCAGCCTCAAGGTTGCAAAGGTGAAAAAATTTGCTTTGAGAAGAGAGCACCAGAGAACCATATTCCAGAATGGTGGCAGCCTAGAATTTCTTTCCTCATGATTGGGTTCAAAGTGCTCAGTAACATGACTTCTAGAGTCCAGAGAGAAGGAAGTTTGGCCACTGCTCCAGCTGGCAGCACACCGCGCAATCATCCATGTGGTGCTGCTTTAGTTGCAGGCAGAATGAAGGAGTTGTGGAATCTGGAAGGCTTCCCCCAACATTTCAGAAGAAGGCTGGGGAGGGGGATGTGCGTGAAGTTGTGAGTGTGAAGCTGAAGATGCAGTGGAGATCAAAGAAGGCTAGAGAAACTAGGAATGTGTATCATCTGAGGAAAGCTGCAAGAAGTGAGCAAAGCTGACCGGAGAGAGAAGCCATGGGAGTTACAACTGCTAGTGCCACAGCGATAGAGTTCACAACTTGCCACAGACTTCCAGGGATGCTGGATATGCAACTACAAGATGTAATGCTTGCCCCGTTCAGTTTTCTATCTCCCTCTTTGTACCTTTTGAAATGGAAATGTCTATCTTGTGCATTGTATGTTCAAAGTGTTTAGCTTTCTTTTCATTTGTACGGGAGCATGTAGGTAATAGCTGCTCTTAAATTTCAGAGGAAACTATAGACCTTAGAAAAGCACAGGCCTCTTGCAAACCCAGCTCTAGTACTTTGAGTCAAGAGTTAGAGCCCGGTTCAGAGTTCTCCTCTCACCACCCACTTCTAACCAACGGGGCTCCTTGGATCCACTGGTCCAGCAGAACTGAGCACAATGCTCCTCGCAGCTGCCCCACCTCGATAAAGGCCTCCATGCAGTGGTCAATCAATGTCTTCTTTCCTGTGCACTGAGTTCTGCACCCAGATTCAGGCCTTGCCTTTGGGGAGCATTGGGTAGCTAAATCCAAAGACAAAGACACCTCTCTTTAGCATGTCATCCCCCACGAGACAGGTAGATGGAAACTAGCTGAGAAATGTCACCTGAACTTAATAGTATTTTTCAGGATGTGATTGAATGTGTCAATCACATTAACGTACATGCCCTTGACTCTTGTCTGTTCATGCAGCTCTGTTCAGAGATGGACACAGAGCACACACATTCTTCTCTTATCTGCAGAAGTGAGATGACTTTCTAAAGGTAGATAACTGGTGAGAGTTTTGGAGTTCGGAGAGCTGTTTCTGGGATTTCATTTAGAAAAATTTAACACCGGCAGCACATTTTGGTCACACAGAATGGGTTGCAAAACTTGCTCACTATTGTGGTATATTTAACCTCCTCAATAAATTCAGTTTGCAGCTTTAGAGGAAAATGTTCAAGCCAGAAGATAAAGTGGGTGCATTTGAATTGGAATTATGAGGTTGATGAGCAAACATTGCAAATTTTGACATGTTTCAAATGTTAGTGCAAATTTTTGAGAGACTGAGCCAGGAGTTTCTTTCTCCCAAGTCATATGTAATCACTTATTTTAGCTTTTAAAAGAGTTCAGTATTATTTCCCAGACACAAAAACTTCTGAGCTGAGAAGGGATGTAACTATTACTCTTTTGTATATAAGCCAGGTCAGTGATTTCATGCATACTAGAAGAGTCAGCTGAGATAATTTTAAATCTCTATGCATTTTGAATTAATGTCAAGGCAATCCTGAAACTGCCACAAAAACACTGACAAGCTTATTTCCATTTCCAACATTCTGTCTTTGTGAACAGGATTTTCTGCAGTGGCTGTATGTATTTTGGACATAAACAATCCACTTTGGGTGTCACAATCTCCCATTATTCCCCAGATGGGAGTATCTTGTTGAAAAGCAAGCTCAATGCTCCTACTCACTTGACATTATAGTGAGCTGTATAATTATTTCATTATTTATCACAATGTAAGAATGATAGGAATAAAGTGATTAAATTTAATGTACTTAAATTATCCTGATGCCACCACACTCTCACTCTGTGAAAAAGTTGTTTTCCATGAAACCAGTCCATGATATCATAGAGCTTGGGAATTTCCAGCCTGGATGTTTATTAAAGCATACCTCTGGCATGGACTGAGTACTCTCATGACTTGAACCAAACTAACCACTTTGTCTTTTAAGTTGTGGGCGTCAGGCATTTGGTTCCAACAATGGGAAGGCTGACCAAATGTGAATTTTTCTACTTTCTGTGTGTTTCTGGTTGCAGTCCCTTAAAAATTTCTATTCATATTTATTCATCTTTTACCTGCATGTTTACTGAACTTGTTGCTGGATCAAGAAGTATAATTTTATTAGACTACAGT